>JABUQX010108256.1:15000-33551 GCA_015478945.1 Trachelipus rathkii | reverse complement strand
TTTTAACTTCTTCAGCAAGTTTCCATCACGCAACAGGAGCTTGCATCCCGCGATTTCCCCAGCTTTGGCGTTCGAGGCAACCGCCTTGTGTGCCTCAAGAGCGATGCAAAGCTAACCGGAGAAAAAAAAACTTGCAGGAAATACCAAAAGGAATCCTACACCCCAAACATGATTATTCTTTAAAAGCAGCTTGGCGACGAGATCCTCTCGAATTAACCGCACAAAACGTAAACCAAATACTTCGAACTTATCACTATCGACTGTCAGCTCAACAACTTCTCTTTCCTTACAGATGTGGAAAATTGCACAGAAAATATCTCACCGCTCACAATAATCTCATCATCCAAAGTCTCCGCTACCTATAGTCTGAATACTAACCGATAATAAGACTCTGCTCCATGCCAGCTTGTTTGCAGATGCATTACACTTCTATAGAGTTTCTCAGCCCATTCGCCTTTTCCGCTATCCTGACGCCTCCGAACTGAAAACTAACGCATGCACCCACCAGGATCTTTTCCAAACAAGGGCAAACGGCGACAATGATATCAATACCTATCACCGCTCTTGTATCTAACAGTAGACGCTATCAACTGCATCATGGCGATAGGAAAGACGGTGACCCTTCCGGCCCAGATATGACCTTTCCGCTCACCATCTGCTGCCTCAATATTCCCCTTCTCGCATCCAGAGTTCTTGCTCGGATCTGATCTAACTTAAACTTCTGATCGAATCTTTTATTCCATCTGTTCAGGACCACAGCTACTTGTCAATTGTTCAATCCTTACTCCCAAACCTGAAGGATCACCGAAAAGTTGGACAGCAACCGAAGACCTCTTCGCTGACTGTGACATACTTGCAAATAAGGAAGAAAATGGTTTCACAGGCTGCTTTCCTCCCGTTCTGGAGATTCGTCATGCTTTTCCATAACTTCCAACTATTCCAGTTTTTTTATTCCCTTAGTTAAACACTAAGGATATTACTTCCTGGAGAGCCTCTCTCAACTGGCTGAGGATGGTTCTTTGGTGTCGTTTTTGACCTGAAACAAGCTCTTGAAACCAGGTGAGAGAAACTAAAAAACTGAAACGAATGAACGACTCTAAAAGATGAATAATTTAGTATGTTTCACGAGATCGATTCGACTCAACGGTTGGGGTGAACGATCTCTTAGGCCATTTCAAAATATATATATATATAATATAATATTAGTATATTAATACTATATATATATCTTATATACTTATATATATATTATATATTATATATATATATATATATATATATATACTAATACTAAGCTATATATATATATATATATATATATATATTTATCTATAACTATATATATATAACGATACTAACTAAACACCCAACATATACATATAATATAACCAAATACTCTATACTAAATATATAGTATATATATATATATGCTCATACTTCTATAATATAATATTTTATACTATATATCATGCTCCTATATACTATATAATATTGTATACACTAGTACCATTCATATTATCAGGATATTAAATACTAGTATTAAAGGTTTATATATACCTATATCACTACAAATATTTATTATATATATACACAACATATCGATATACAAAAACTTGAAGTTCCAATAAGATCTGCACAAACATATTGAATCCAATTTTTTGCATAATAAATTTCTTCCTTTTTATTCTCACAATGGCGCACTTTAATCGACTAAGGCAAAATTTCCCTCAATCTCAGAGACATTCTGCAATTAGGCTACCACGAGTTAAAAGGCTGGGACATCTGATCGCCTAGAGGAGATCGAGAAATCTTCCCAAGAGAGAATAATTTTCACATTCAGTTTTGGGGCAGAAGATTTATATTAAAAAGATTCCATTTGTAATTAAATTTATAATAGCGCTAATATTCACACTTAAATATTAATATAAAAACAAGAGTTATGATTTCATATATATATATATATATATATATATATATATATATTTAATATATAATTATAATTTATTATATATATATATATATAATAGTCATATACTATATATATAAATTAATTATTATATATATATGTAAATATATATAGTATATATAGTATTAATTTTATATATATATATTAATACTATATATAGATATTTTATATTATATATATATATATATATATTATATATATTATATATATTATAATAATATATATATATATATATATATATATATAGTATATATATATATATAATAGATGATGTATATATATAATTAATATGATGATATATACATATATCTATATATATACTCTCGTATTTATATATATATATATTATATATATATACTTATATATTTATATATAGTATTTAATAATAGAAGAAAATATATGTTAGAGCTATCGAGATGATGATTGAATGGATGAAGTTGTGTAACAAAGCGTTATGGGCAGCAGGTATAATTCGAGACGATTGGAGGATGAAGCAAGTATATAGTACCCTCATATATAAGGTTAATGGGATAAGGTAACTGTAGGAATTATAGCGGGAATAGTTTATTGGAAGTGATTGTAGAAAGATCTATGTGCATATCTTTTGGTTGAAAGAGTACGTCGAGTGACTGAAGGGACTGATTGGTGAAGAACAAGGTGAGTTTAGAAGTGGTAGTGGATGTGTGGAGTAAAATCTTTACATTGAAAAGACAATGTGAGAAATGAGAGAGAGAGAAATTTAAATTGTATTAGCTTTATGGATTTGCAAAGCGCGATGATAAGATTAATTAGGGGAAGCTCTATGGCTGTGTTAGTGACATTGTGTTGGTGTTAGGCTTCTTAATGGAATCAAAAGTATGTATGACGATAGTGAAGCGTGTGTATGAATAAATGGAGTCGAAGGTGATTGGTTTAATATTAATAGCGGAGTGAGGCAGGGATGTGTTATGTCTCCTTGGTTATTCAATTTGCTTATATATGGATGGGGTGATGAAAGAATTAGAAGCGGGGGTGGCAGGGGATGGTGTGAAAATGATGGAGATTGGAAGAGAATGGAGGGTGCCCAACCTATTATATTCTACCCAGAGATATTCCAATTTAATCACGTAAACTTCTTATCTTAAAGGATAATTGACTTCGATGCTGGACAATTTTCAACTACATATGGTATGGTAAGTCAAAGATATAATTTCCATTTATAAACATCAATTAAATTTTGTACGTGCAAACCATTTTTTACTGAGATGTTGTGCCAGTAAGAAGGTTCACACTTGCAGACATTCCTCCTGGTACAAAGTCAAACACAACTGTCAATACCATATAAAGACTGACAGTTTAAAAGTTCGAATTCTAGAGTGAATTCTTGAATCTTACGATAAATGAATTTCTTTAACATCCTAAAAATCGAGAACAAAATGTGATGAGGTGTTTTGAATTTGAATCTCTCTCTCTTTTCCTCTCTAAGTCTTCTTCTCGTTCTGTGAATCTTAATTACTCGTCCACCTAAGCTCTTGAATAAATAAAAATATAAAATAAGAAACTAAATTTCTATGACTGCTGCAATAACCCACTCAAAGAAGTGTAACAGTATAAGGACTATACCCATATATATACACACACCCATTATATATATGATATATATTTATATATATATAAATATAATATATGAATATTATATATATATATATATATATACATATTATATTATATATATATATTATATATATATACTATATAGCTATTATATAATATTTTAAAAAATCACTAAGCAAGTAGTCATTTTAAACGATCCCTATTTTCTATCTGATTCCCCCCCCCATAGAATAATTCCCATAGCAAAACCATATCTGGTTAATATATTTTATATAGGACGACATTTTCGAAATTTAAGGTTAATGTTGCATGCAACTATACCCCTCCCCTCCCCCCTCTGTCTTTCTCCATTCCATATTCCCCCATTCAAAAAAAAAAAAAAAAAAAAAAATCATAATTCCGGGTTTGACATAAGGTTTTAAAACAGATGAAACCGTTTGGCCACAAACCCAGCAGGGAACGGAGAGGGTTGAGGGTCTATTGGCGAGTTCCGGTCGGAGGAAACCGGAAGTAAGTGGGAAAACGTTTCCGGCTTCGAATGGCATTTTGCCTATTGTAAATAAATGCTTTATGATGAGGGGGAAATTTAAATAATAATGATGATTGTAATAATAAATAATAAATAATAAATAATAAATAATAAATAATAATAAATAATAAATAATAAATAATAAATAATAAATAATAAAAATAAAAATAAAATAATAATAAATAATAATAAATAATAATAAATAATAATAAATAATAATAAATAATAATAAATAATAATAAATAATAATAAATAATAAATAAATAATAAATAATAAATAATAATAAATAATAATAAAAATAATAATAATAATAAATATAATAAATTAATTAATAAGTAGATTAATAATAAATAATAATAATAATAAATAAATAAAATATAAATTATAAATAATAAATAATATAATAAAATAATAAATAATAATAATAAATAATAAATTAAAAATAAAAAATAAAAAAAAAAAAATAATAAAAAATAAAATAATAAATAATAAATAATAAATAATAAATAATAATAATTAATAATAATAAATAATAAATAATAATAATAAATAATAAATAATAATAAAATAATACATAATAATAATAAATATCAATATATATAACAAAAACAATATCACAATAAAAATAAAATACATAATACATAAAAATCATATAAATATTAAATAAAAATAATAAATAATAATAATAAATAATAAATAATAAAAAAAAATTATAAATAATAAATAATAAAATAATAATAATAAATAATAATAATAAAATATAAAATAATATAATAATAATAATATATAAAAATAATAAATATAATATAAATAAAAATAATAAATAATAAATAATAAATAATAAATATAATATAATAATAAATAATAAATATAAATATAATATTAAATAATAATAATTAAAAATAAAATAATATCATAATAATATCATATAAGACTAATAATAATAATACTTATTAATTTCTCAATCTCTCAATTCGAATCAGTTTCAAGAATAGCCAATATCTTAATAATAATAATTTAATAATATAATATATAATTATCTAATAATACTAATAATAACTAATAATCAGCTAATGTAATTATAATTGCAATTATAATAATAATATTAATAATAATATTGATACAATATATTAAAATTAATAATTAATAATAATCTAATAATATATATAAATATATAATATAAATAATTAATAATATAATTATTACTTATTAATTAGTTAATATTTAATAATTAATTATAATATTAGCATATTACTATTAATATTATTATTATTGAAATATTTTGCTATATTAATATTAATTAATTAATTTAATTATTAATATCTAATGAATTTATTAAAATTTATTCCATTTACTAATATAGAATTTAATATATTATGATTAAAATATGATTTTATTCATTAATTTAAAATTATATTTTTATTAATATTAAATATTAATATTAATATTAATATTTAATATTATATTAATATTAATATAATCGATTATATTAGAGTTATGTCTATTATTATTCCCTGTACTATTCGTATTATTATTATTATCTATTATTATTATTTTTTTTTATTTTTTACACATTTTAATTTATTAGTTTCTGATTATTATTATTATTATTATTATTATTATTATTATTATTATTATTTTATTATTTCAGTACAAATTTATATCCATTTTTTGATATTGCGTGTACATATGAATTTCTTGATCTTTCATTTTTTATATCCTACGGCAAGTTATTGCATAGTGTAACAGAGATGTAACTTATTGCTTGTCGTATGTAAGCCAGTCTATAGGAGGTAATTTTAAGATTGGCGTAATATCAAAGATTAAAAACCCTCGTTCTGTCAATATGTTGAGATTGTTTGATCTTAGAAACTCGGAAAGTGTTGTTATGGATAATTTTGTGCATTTCTTTAAGGAAGGAGGTTAAAGAAATGATCAAATTGCAATTTGTTGAACTTTTAAAGTAGAGGTGGTGTGTTGCTATAAAAATCTCTGCTTCCGTCCTTTTGCATTGTTACGATTGGATAGGTGTTTGTTTTAAAATTTGGGCCATACACCGGAAAGGCGCGTCGACACTAAGCCGATTTATGCCATCTGGCAAAGACAAGTGATAAAGCCAGATGCCGCTGCCTCACGCAATTTTCGGCGTCCACATTGGAAATGGCATTTAGTCGTGTTCGCGATGTATACTGACGAGTACTTGCTTTTATTATATTATCTATATTTATATATATAACTAAAACTATATATACTATATATATACGCCTTAACTATCTATATATATATACTACTATATCAGTTACTATTACTTAATACATTATAGTATCATTATTATAATATATATATATCATCATATTAGTATAAATATAATATTCTTGGCGTACGCTGGAAGAATACTCTTGGGTAGGCAGTGTTCTATACTAAGTACCGTACATATATATTATATAGTATACCCTATATATATTATATATATATATATACTATATAATACTATATATATATATAATATATAATATATATCGATATGATATACGTATTATATATAGATACAATATGTATTTATACTTCGGTATTATATAGTAATTAGATATTAATAATAGGATATATAAGTATTATATATATGTTATAATATATTTATTTATATAGTATATATATATTATAATATATATAATTATTAGATTATATATTTATAATTATTATATTATATAATATATATATATATTATATATATATAATATATTAATAATATATATATATTATATATATATATTATATATAATTATATATATTAATACTATATATATATAAATATATATTATAACTATATATATATATATACTATATATATACTAATAGTATATATACTATATATATATCATATTATTAGATATATAATAGCTAACGAAAATCGAAAAAACCATATTTTTACAATATTATAATACGTACCCTCATTATTGTATGAAAAGTTTGTTTACATTATATTTACCTACAAATACTTAATTTTTTAAATCACACTCCCAATTGCAGTAAATTTCTTAGGCCTTCATTTTTCTTTAAATAAGCTGGTTTTATTAGGATTAGTTTATTAAGCGCTTTTCTTTAATCATAGAAATCTACACTTATCTCCATTATGCCATTATATTTTCAAAAGTTACTGTTATTATATGCCGCTAATCGATACCACATTAAATTAAAAGTTAGAAAATTAGATACTTCAATAGTCAGAACAATCAGACACCATTCGATAACCAAATTTCAACAAACTGCGCACACAAGCCACAATTTCGCTACACTATTTACGAGATAAACGGAAAGGTTTGTTTTCTTATTTATGATTATAGGTAGGACAGACTATCCCCGCTCCCTTATAAGTTGATGTAAAAATGACGTCACGTCCGCCCGGTGCAAAGAATTTACTCCTAAATCAGAGCTAGGCAGCAGCGAGAATTTCTAAATGAATTCATTTATTATTATAGCGATGTTTATGGTGTTGTTTCTCATTTAATTATATGTGGCAAAATAGCTCTTTTTTTAACTTTTATATAAATTTAATAATAGTTTCTCGTCATTCTCTTTTACACTTTAATTCAATCTTTAAAACCTTAAAACTTTTTATTAGAGTAGGAGCTACTTACGCCGGCCTACCATCTATATACGCCCTGAATATATATATATATATATTATATATATATATATATATTATATACTATCTATATATACTATTTTATTATATATATATATATATTTTATATATATTATATTATATATATATCCTCTGTATCATTATATCACTTCTATAATATTCATTACTTCTTATTACTTATCCTCATATCATCTTACTCTGCTTACTTTTCTCTTTCTTATCTTTATAATACTATATATAATTACTTTTTACGATTCTATCATTTACTCTTCATATATATATATATAATATAATATATATATTATATATATATATATATATTATAATATATATATATATATATATATCATTAAACCACTCCCATTATGTTCCAAGCGAGTAAGTGCTTGCTAATGGTTGATAGTTCGGAGAATCAACTGAGGCCACAGTAGGTCAAAATTGGCACGTCCACACTACACTTGCCAGGTGGCTTTTGATCCGGACCAAAAGTTGTCGGATTCGGGTTGGCATGCCAAGTGGCACGATTTTGCCAGCTGACAAGGGCCAATAAACACGTTCCACAATTACTAATGGGCTTTGAAACTTGCTTGACCGAGATTCGGCATAAATCAGGGACATATGTGAGACTCACCTGAACCAGTAATTAGCACGGGTCAAATTGTTTTGCTAGATATATCTTCGCGTACCAAATATATAATGAAATGAATTTTGCTAATTTTATTATTATATTCATGTATTTTGCTAGTTGTGTTAATTGCTAATTGTGTTGCTAGTTTCTAGTGTGTTGTTAGTGTTCTTTAAAAGTTAAATTTGCGTCAAGAAAGAATTAAAGAATTTTTACGTTTTTTTTTTGCCAGCGTTAATTCCGCATCATTTCACTTATAAAATCATTCTTCGTTAATCTCTTTATCTCTTCTCCTTCTTTATTCTCTACGTGTATCGAAGTTTCTTTTTAGCAACGTTTAATGGACACCTCATTATTGTGCTGGATTCGACTTCCATGTTCATGCTCGCTTTACTCTTTGACGAGAAATACTTTCACTTTTTGAATACGGTAGCCCTTTCCGGTTTCTTTTTTTTCTCGTCTCATCAACAGAAATAGATATATCGTGTCCCTGACTAGCCTGACTCCACTTTCTTCTTGCCTGAATTCTCGCGTCTTTGTTGTGGAGTGATTACATCATTGTGTTTATATAGCTGAGACACTAACAGACTCTTGTTTGCTGCACCTCAAAGTGGCACTACTGGATCCTTGTGGAACACCCACTTTAGTTTGTTGTTGTGTTAATAGAAAGTGTACGGCTCAACTTGATACGAGTATATTGATAACTTTCTTTCAGATAATTTTTAAACCCTTTTAGATTCATGGCATTGACGCCTAGTTTCTTTAATTTGAGTAGCAGGACATCATGGTTTATTGTAAAAAAAAACTTCCGTAAAATCTAGTAATAGGAGGGCATACGAGTCTTTATTTTTAATATTTATATAAAAATTTCCAGTTGGACAGATAAGTGAGTCGGAAGTTGACCAACCTTTTTTGAAACCAAATTGGAAGTCAGATATTAAGCTGTTGAGTTCGTGTTAAACTAGCTTTATATTAGGGTTAGCTGCTGAAAACTGCATTGGAATGCTAATTGAGTGTGTGATGCATATTGATCTGTAATTTTTTAAGGAAGGAGGGGTCGTCTTCCTTAAAGATAGAAGTCAAGCGAAATACTTTAAGAATAGCTGGAAACCTGAGAAGTGAAACATTGTATAATTGCGCCAGTAGTGTCTTGTATTTGTGGACTTAGGGATACAAGAAAAATCACCTTTCTTATTTTTAAGCCTGCAAATCACATTTTGACACATCAAGATCTGTCAATATTTTCAAAACTTGAGAATCGAGATCTCGCTTACGTCTTGCACCTTGTCTAGGATACAATCAAATGTTTTCCTGCAAAGCTTCTGTTTCTCGTGACCTTATGTCTCTCATCTGCTGTTTGCCTTCTCGCTCTCCTTCTTATTCTTCTGTCCAATATTGCTTCTCTTCTCTCATGTAAAATTTATTTGACTCCTGTCATTCCTTGTCTACATGTCTTCTTGTCCTCTCTTCTAAGATCTCTTATTCACTTCTCTCTCTCTTATACCCTCTCTCAGCTTACTTTAGGTTCATCCCTTACTTCGTTTATGACTGTATCTTAAGTTCTTCATTCTCTTTTCTACTTCTGCATTATTTGTTTCTTACAGTCTCTCAATCTTTACTTACTTTTGAGTTCTCTTTCTGTGTCCTCCTGCGAAATTATCAGGTCAATTTAAATAATTTACTTACTCACCATTTGTCAGGTAATTTTTTACTGATGTAATAATAATTTATATACGTTTGGAAAATGGATAATACACTCTTTTGTAATTAAGGTAAAAAAATGTTGTTTTTTGTTTATTGAATTTAATATATTACCCGATGTTTGCCGGGGATTGTGTATCCTATTACAACCTAATTTCTAAGTTTCTATTTGGATTTTTTTTATTATTATTTTTTTTTCTGACAAATTTAAAGGAGCTTTACAAAAGTCCTAATACTCGTATTTATAGACGTCTATTTGATCGATCGTAATATGTAAAGGATACGTCTTCTTTACTTATCAATGTGCACTATTCTGTTTTCATCTCTACTCTCTCTTCTCTCTCTCTCTCACTGTCTATCATTTCCTCTCTCTCTCCTAATTTCCTCTGGTACTTTTCATTGTCTGGACATAAATAATTACTTTCAAAATCAAAATTGTAAGTGGAATATCGTTACTCCCTTGATGTAACTCATTTTTATTTTTAATGTCTGAATTTTCATTAGAATTATCTCTAATAATACAATGGGATAATATCCAACAATTATTTTAATCATTAAAATAATCACTAGAATACAAAGCTAAAAATCATGAATTAACAATTTTAGTATACTTCTTACTTCATATCAGGATACCCACGTTTCACATGAACGTTTTTATAACATAATATATATATTTATATAATATAATATTAATATAAAAATATTAATAATTAAATTAAGATAAAATAAGTAATTTAAATGATAATAATAATGATAATAATATAATATAATAACTAATAAAATATAATAATAATAATAATAATACACAAATGTGGTCGTATATGGACACCTTTAAGAATAGGAAAAACCGAAGACCACAAACTTAGATGGAAATTAACGGCTGCATAGATTAGGTGTATTAAAAGTCATAAGATTGACAGCGTTTAAAATTCAGGAAAAATTAGAGAAGATTATATGAACAAAAACCTATTAAGAAGCGTTAGAGTTACGGAATGCGTGTATATATGTATTAACTAAGTTAATAATGTATAGAATGAATACTAGATATCTACTAAGTTCTGAGAATTCATAAATTATGGTGTTGCATCTCAAGGGATTTGGTAACGTAAATTGAGCTTCAAAGCATATAGTAAGTATGACAGTATATCGCGAAGGAATAAAACTCTCTGCGATGCTAGAGAAAACAGTAAAATTACTGACGACTAGTGGAAAGAACATTGACATCATTATAGCAGAGCTAATAGGTATAACAGATAATCTAGGGTAATAAGGCCATAATATTAATCCATAGACGAGGATAATGCAGCGATTAGGTAACAAACTGGAAGCGATATACATATACACAAACAGGGCCAGAAAGGAAAAGAATGGCGAAGAAGAACAAAGCAACCAGGGCGGCAGGAGAGGGAGAATAGAGCCAGGAGCAGACCGCAAATGTGACCAACCAGCAACCGGAGAAAGACCGCCCGGACAGAGCGCACGACAGAGCCAACTAAAGGCGGAAAAGTCAAAGATCCAAAAAACTGGAAAAAACCGAACTGCCAGCCAAGGACACCAAAGCCAGCATAAAGGCGGCAACAGAGGCGAAACGACGAAGAGAAGTCGAAAACCATCAGACCCCAAAAAGCTCCCCCAAAGGCAAAACGACGAACAGAGCAAAGTGCAGTAAAACACCCCGAAAAAACCAAACAGTGAACGAAAGAAACCAAATACCAACCCCAGAAACAAAAACAGCACAAGAAGAAACGAAGAACCAAAAGCGTTATGAGGTCAGAGCAGGTCAAGAGGGGGTGCAGAACCCAACCCATGGATCAGATATATATATATATATATATATATAATATATTATTATATTATATATATATTATATATATATATATATTTAAATTATTCCGTTAGCCCGGCTGTCTAAATACCATGAAGTCCTTCGGGTGATAAGTACTTAGTTATGATGACGAGTGAGAGTACGAGCCGACCCATGTTCTCGCTAAGAAATTTAGCAAGTGAGCATCAAGGATATGGACTTGCAAGCATTCTGCAGCCCTCCTGACCAAAGAGGTACAGAAAGCAGAAAGGCAGTCACTAGTGAGAAGACTTTTCGCGATTGTAATTCCCAAGTTAGAGGAGCACGAGAATGACGATGAGAGAACAGCAGAGAAGATGAGTTAGAAAGCCTAGAGAGGGAGAGAGAGAGGTATATGCAGAATGACCAGATGAGAATGTCAGAGACGTAGAGTATTTACGGAGGAATGAGGCAGATCCCCAGGAGACAGCCGAGTAGATTTTCTTGAGTGCTGTGGCTCGACGAAACCACCGGCTTTTGACTTTCGTCTCAGACAGCTTAGGCGAGAAGAGCCTACAGGTAGGTGAAGGAGTAAAAGACTGACAATAATTTAGAGCTGTGAAAACTAGTGTTCATGAGACGCCTGAAAGTATTTAGAATTGTGAGTGGAGGAACATGATAAGTAATACTTCGGGTCCAAAAAGGCTCCCATTGTAAGCATGTTCGAAGCGCTACACTGACTAAGCCCGATAGTGGCCAATCCTCCTATGATAGTGTATACTTGCGACGAGGCCTGCCGTTGGGAGAACCAAAAGGTGAGCATAGAGAGAGTGAAATGTAAATGCCACTTCTTGTAGAGATGAGACACCACTAATCTAGGAAATCGTTTTGAACCTACTAACCATTTTGAAGATAACTCTCCGGGATATAACTCCTACCAAATTTATTGATTCTTTAGCCTATATTCAAAGCAACTTCGCTGACTAGACATTCCGCAGTGAGTGGTATTCCGTCATCTTGAGCATTGCACCGGTAGTTAATGCCAACGCGGAACGAGCGATCATAGGAGATCCACATTTCCACCTATGTGTGGAATTTCAAGCACAGACACTATTAGTACATGGCGTTAAAAGTTATTCTATTTCATTATAAGAGGCGCTCACTCGAGTGATTAGATATACGTATACTAAACGAATATAGCTGACAAGTGCCTCAATATCAAAACTTTGTCAAACAAATTGTGGCGAACCACAAAAACATCGCATACACCACCCTTATGACATTTTTTGTGAAATAGATAGTAAGTTGTGTACGACGTTTTCATTTTCTGAGACTTAATGCCCATTTTCACAAACTTCTTACTTATTCGTATGCTAAAATTAAACCACTTATGAGCTAAACTAATTCCTGTCTAGTTACACTATCTCAAATTAAGTCTCGAGGCAATGAGACTTTTTAAGTTTCTAGAATAGAGTGTTCAAACAAGACAACTACTTCGCTTGGAGCAAGAAAGTCGGACTAGATGCTCTTCCTGGATTTTTGTTAAATTGTCTCTGGGGCGTGTATCTGTCCCCAATCAACATCTTTCCCCTACCCTAAATAAAATGTAACTTCATATGAAAAAACTTACCAGGGCGACTTTTTCCTCGCAATTATTTCGCGTCATTTTACTTAAAACTTACTCATAGACTGTTGAGCCTTTTCGGCTTCCCGTAAGCCATTAAGAGCAGTCCGTCTCTTTTGTTTTAAGGCACTGATGTTTATTCAGTGTGTCTGTAAAGTGAAGTTCCTTCTCAAAATTATCAATTGTTTTCAATTTAGACGGCATGCTTTTGCAATATTGAGCATTCTTCGATCACAGTTGTGAAGCAACAGTAATTATATATTTTTTGTGACCATGAAGCGTGCATTCTGCCCGCCTTAACTTGAAATATTGCATTAGGACCGGAGTAGCCCTATTTCACCAC
The DNA here is from genome assembly GCA_015478945.1 of Trachelipus rathkii. Lineage (NCBI taxonomy): Eukaryota > Metazoa > Arthropoda > Malacostraca > Isopoda > Trachelipodidae > Trachelipus > Trachelipus rathkii. Next base: position 19,743 of record JABUQX010108256.1, on the reverse strand, counting down.
ACATAGACAAGACATTACTTCGGTCAAGGAAGGTATATTTTGGTCAGATGGCTTTCCCTATGATTTTTTCTGTTGTTTGGATTTGTTCTGTGTATATCACCCTGTTACGAATAGCAAAAAATATAAATCAAAACCATTTTTTTAGTGTATTTTTGTTTTAAAAAATATTGTATCTTTTAGAGAACTCAAGTTTACAAAGTTTTTTTTCTTTCAATTAAACGACCAAACTCCAAACTTTTGACTAATTTCTAGATTCAAAAAAAGAATGTGCTATCTGGTTCCCGCAGCTTATAACCCAGTCAGCCTGATGAATGACATTTTCATCCTTTGATTTCTTACTATAGAAAACCCCTTGGAAACTCCTTCCCCCTACGCAACAAATAAGAAGAAAAAAATATTTTTAAACAAATAATTCTTTTTTTTTTTTAATAAGTCCTCGCTGTTCCAAGTTAAAATAAATATTTGTATTCAAAAACAAAGTTCCACCAAAAACCCAAAAAACGATGAGGTTTAGATGGGACGAAGAGGCTGCGACAAAGCGAAAGGAGGGAAAGGAGGTAAGCAGAGAAGAAGGCACTGACCACTCCAGTAATTGCTTCTTGTTCATGTATGATTGAGTAGGACCCGTCACCCGGGCGCTACCAGGCTAGGACAAACATGCAAAAATGCGATTGCTATCATATATTGAGACCTTCCGCTATCCATTGGCACTTCACACTCTCCTGAGCTCCCTGTATCCATTCCTTCAAAGGGAAGACAGCCATCTTCAGAAGAAAGCAGCAAATTAGAAGACGATGAAGTCGTTGTTCCTGAATATAGTGTAGGTGATGAGAGAAACCCATATTTCCACAACCAAGAAGACATCAATGACTTGATCAGAGATCTTGGCCTCACAAAGTCCAATGCCGAGCTTTTGAGATCGAGACTCAAACAGTGGAATTTGCTACATGAAAGTGTGAAAGTCGCAAGTCAGAGAAAACGTCACCACTCTTTTTTTTCAAATGTCAAGGTGTGCTTTGCTTTTGCCACAATGTGACAAGTTTGTTTGAGGCACTTGGAATTGGCTGTAACCCCTGCGAGTGGCGCCTCTTAATTGATAGATCATTAACGATTCTAAAAGCTGTGCTACTTCATAATGGGAACATTTATCCATCTCTTCCCTTGGCTCACTCGGTGCAGCTCAAAGAGGAATACAGCAGCGGAAGCTATTGCAAAGTGCTTTGAAATATAAAGAACAAAATTGGGAGTTACCGGAGATTTCAAATGGTGGTCTTCCTGATGGGTCTCCAAGGTGGCTTTACCAGGTTTCTATGTTACCTTTGTCTCTGCAACAGCAGGGCCTCCGCAGAACACTATCAAAGGAGGGATTGGCCACAACGGGCTGAGTTCAGTGTAGGGATGAACAATGTCAAATGGGAGCCTTTTTTGGAGACCCCCCAGAAAATTATTGTTCCCTCCACTACAATTAAAACTAGGCCTCATGAAACAGTTTGTCACAGCTCTAAATATGGAGTCTTTAGCCTTCACCTACCTGTAAGGCTTTTTCCCTAAGCTGTCTGAGACAAAGTCAAAGCCGGTGTCTTCGTCGGACCACAAATAAAGAAAATCATAGAGTGCATGGAAATCCCGTAAAAGCGGACTAGGACAGAAAAAACAGCTTGGAACAGCTTTGTTGCAGTAGTTCGTGCCTTACTTGGGAATCACAAGGCCGAAAAGTATGAGGAGCTTGTTGATACCTTGGTCAGGATGGGCTGCAGGATGTCCTTCAAAGTCCATATCCTTGATGCTCATCTTGCTAAATTTTAGGAGAACATGGGGGCGTACTCAGAGGAGCATGACACGATTTCACCAGGATATTCTGGACTTTGAACGCCGCTACCAAGGATCACATAACGAAAACATGATTGGAGACTATATTTGGGGGTTGATTTGTGAAAGCAACTTACATTATAAGCGTAAATCCAGAAAAACCTCTCTTCGAAATATTTTGAGGTCTCTGTTGTATAAACTAAGAATAAATAAATGCTACTTTTGAGTTATATGTCGTTTTTATCTACTTTGTGTATCAGAGAATGATGCAATTTTTTTTATATCGGAATTGGTAAATTTGTAAAATATCATTATCCTGGTCACAAAATCAAAGTTTGGAGGAAATATTAGCCATTTGTCACAAATTCTAGGTATAAAAAAATAACAAATTACAGTTTTTCCCAAAGACAAAAAATGCGTTACATAGTGTGAACATTCTTTCTCTTTAATCAGCAAAAAAGACTGATAACTTCTCCGTTTATATAATGTAACTATGACAAACAATCATTATAGCCAGATCTATTAGTCTTTCCATCCCTGTAAAATTGTATGTTTTGAGCCTTTTCAGAGTAGATAAATATCATTCTGGTCTGGTGTGCAGTGCACATTGGCAGTTAGATAGATGCTAAAATCCTTAACTCTCCAATTGTGACTGTATAGATCAAGTTTATTTATAAAATTCGTAAAATCAATAAAAGATATCTATGGAATCATTTCACTAAGACTTGTAAGTATGGATCTGTGACTCACGATCTTCCTCTCTAACTGGTTTGAAAAATCATCAAGAAATCGAATTGAAATTGCTTTATTTCTTTTCGTATTACATTTCTTCATTAACAGAAAGCACAAGTTCTGTTGCAATTTCCACAATGCTTGAAAAATTTTCATTCATATTTGCGCGAAAATCTTTCAAAACCGGCACCATATTTTCAATATATGATTAAGAGTAGATACTGTCATTAATGATGGAGACTGCAATGTAATACATCATGGAAGGATGAAGGACAACAAAGTTGAAATCATAATTAACTTATAACCTATTCGCTCGTGATCACAGAATTCAAAATATTTGAGCTTTTTGAAGAAGGTTCAAATATACATCCAATATTGTGCTTGCACGACTCAAGCGAGTCTATTATTCCATACAGTTTACTATATCTTGATCTATCTCAAACTCCCCTAAAACTTCAACAATTGCTCTAAAAACTTCTCTAAATCGTAACAATAAATAGTAACTTTCCACCCACTTTGTTAAGCATGTTTTGTTCATTTATGTCTCACGAAAAATCTTCCCCTAACTTTACCTTTAAAATATTTCCACCTTTATTGGTAAACTAAAATAGTTAAGTTGTTTTCACTGTGCCAATAAAATTTCTAATGTGTTGTACTACACATGAATATCAATAGCAATTAACATACAATGCAGCTGGATATTTCCGACAGCTTAAACACTGCTACATAAAACTCGTCTTCATTGCTTCTGCAACATCATGTCGTTGTTCAATCAAAGAGTCACAATTTCTTTTAACATTCATAGTATTGCCTTCGATAGAGATTCTCCTTTTGTGCTTTCAAGTTTCAACAGCCACTAAACCACCTAAGAACTCTTCACGAACCATATGTTTTCATCATTTATATTGATATATATATATAAATATATATATCATATATATATATTATATATTATATATATAATATATAATATACTATATAATATATATATATAATATTACTAATATATAATATATATATATATATATAATATATATATTATAATACTTATATATTATATATATATATATTTATATTATATACTCATATATCATAGTCTAAAACCACGTTCTGAAACCAGTGCTCTGAAAATGATAAGAATGCAAGAACCTAATGTACATGTCATGTCTGCTTGTACTGCCATTTTAATGATAAAATAAATGTCTTGATATTCCTTGGCAATTGAGGATATCACCATGATAATCAGCAAAAAATTGTCATCAATGGCTAACGTTATTCCACTCTTAACCACTTTGAAGAAAGTATTATTATCGTCAGACAATGACAGTCAAGGAATGAGAGAGAGAGAGAGAGAGAGAGAGAGAGAGAGAGAAGAGAGATAGAGAGAGAGAGAGGAGAAGAGAGAGAGAGAGAGAAGAGAGAAGAGAGAGAGGAAAGAGAGAGAGAGAGAGAGAGAGAGAGAGAGAGAGAGAGAGAGAGAGAGAGAGAGAGAGAGAGAGAGAGAGAGAGAGAGAGAGAGAGAGAGAGAGAGAGAGAGAGAGAGAGAGAGACTTGTCTTCCATAGCTATTTTTGTAGTGGACCCTAAGCCAACCAAACAAAACTTTTCACTTCTCATATTTTAAAAGGAGTGTTAAAGAAGTCAGCATCGGTCAAAAAATATGAAGAAATTCATAGACACAACTCTTAAATAATTCAGGAAAGGCAAAGGACAAAAAATCGTTGCTCCAAAACAATCCATCCAAAAGCACCACTTGTCACCAACGTTATTCCAAATGCAAGCGTGATGATAAAGATGACCAGCTGTTTGAATCAGGTATCAAAGAGAGTCGACCAGTAACGTCAAAGAGAAATCCATTTCCCATGACGAAGATCCTCTAGTATGGTTGAGGATGCATCAGGAGACATATCCCGATCTTTTAGAATTAGCAAGGATTTAGCAGAAGTGTTGCCAATGAACTTCTCTTTATGAGTCCTGTTATGATCTATGATGATGAAAAAAAGAAGTAGACTAATTGCTCAGAGAGAGCTGAAAAGTTATTTTTAAAGTATAGCATTTCAATAATTTATTTCAACTAAGGATTATGCATTTAATTGTAGCTCTATAGATTAATGAAGTGGGTTTCCTCTTTCAAGGGGGGGGGGTTGGGGAAAGAGGTTGGGGAAAGAGGTTCGTAGGATGCGTGTAAGAGTGTCCCTCTTTC
>JABUQX010108256.1:0-12500 GCA_015478945.1 Trachelipus rathkii | reverse complement strand
GAGCCCCCCTGCCCCAGATATGAGAGCAGTACTCCATCCAAGGGCGGATGAGGCCCGTTGTATAGCTGGAGCAAACTGGGAACAGGAAAAAAAGTATCTCGCAAGTCTAAACAGATACTCCCAGTTTTATTTGAGGCCCGCCCTAGCAACCCGTTGTATGTGAGGTTTCCAAGACATCTTTTTGTTTATGTAAGGCCAAGGATGTTATATTGTCAACAGGAATGACGAGAGAACCGTCAAAAGAAATAGGAAAGTTAGAAGGTATTTTAGCGAGGGAGATTTGTAGAAGTTGAGTTTTTAAAGACTGAATTTCACAAGGTTCAGAAGACCCCACCCGGAAATTCTATCCAGATCAGCGAGAATAGGAATCGGAAAGATTAAAAACGAGAGGCAATTCTAGAAGTAAAGAAGGGAGCAGAATATTGAAATGAGTTGAAGAAGAATGAAGGGTCGAGTCTCGGCATATGAGTGGTAGAGTTAGATGTGCAGAGTGAGGAATGGTTTGATATAATGAAAGAGTCCAGAATTAAAGTAGTGGAGATAAGACAGAAACCTGAGAACACCACTATTGACAGAAAAGGAAGAAGAAGAGTCGCCCAATCAACAACAGCCGATACTTGAGCGATTTTAAAGATCAAAACTAGACAATTCAAGTAAGCAAAGAGAAGAGGAAACCGCAAAAGGAGTGAGCTGGAAGAGCAGTGACAGCGATGCCAACTTACCCTGTTCATATCAAGCTTTGGATTATGGTCAAGACGCCACCACGCAAAGTCTCCCTGTAGTTCCCTAAGGCCGGAAAAACCATAAATCAGTAAGATAGGAAAGTATATCGCCAGTAGACCTCGAGCGCCGAAAGCCGTACTGGCGATCGGAAAGAAGTGAATGAGAATCCCAGAGGATCTAAGAAATGAGAGTTGAGAAGAGTTTCAAAGATCTTAGATAGAAATACAAGTAAGAGGCTATAGGCGATAGTTGGACAGGAGTCAGAGCGGCTCCTTTTTTTCGGAACAGGTTGGACATGTGCGTTCTTCCAACACTGATGGAAAGTGTTTCGAGTAAATGACTGCTTTAGTGATAAAAGTGTTTGGACAATAGCATTTTTGTTAATATCATTTTAAGTACATTTCACAATTTATTGCATTACATATTATACTTATTTTATGTACATATCAGTTTGTAATATTTTTAATTTGCAGGCTGTGATCTAACAATGGTTACAACGTCCGAAAGAAGGAGATGCCGTAATGACACAGATATCTTCTGCTACATCTGTGGGAGATTCACTTTGCAGTATCAAAGGCGCAACATTAATAGCTTTGTCAAGAGGGTGTATTTTGCCTACTTTTAAAGTAGGACTGGAGACCAAGACAAACAATGGGTCTCCTCACAAAGTGTGCAAAACGTATGTTGAAACTTTGCGATCATGATCTAAAGGAAAGAATGTTAAGTTGAGATTTGGTGTGCCAATGGTTTGGAGAGAACCAAAAAACCATTTGGGTGACTGCTACTTCTGCCTTGTCAATGTAAAAGGTTTCAATAAGACAAACAAACACCACTTGCAATACCCAAATATCCCATCTTCTAAACACCAGATTGAACACTTGTGGAAGAAATACCTGGCCTGTATATTACTGAGCTACTGTAGGATTGATGGTGAAAATATGTTTCACTTCGTCTGCAGATGATGAGGATGATGCTCTGATAATGCGCCATTTGTTGCAGATCTGATACAATCGTTATGTTTAGCCAGCCTAATTGAATGATCAGGTAAGCAGATTTTGTATTTAGCCAAAGCAGTCTGCTGGAATTAATTGGCGTCTTCTAGCTGAAAGAGAACAGGATTACTCAGACCTGGCACTAGTAGCTCCTTTATCATAAAAGAGAAAAGCAGCACTGCAGAGAGTACTTCCTTTCCGATGGTCAAAAACTTGGTTTTTATTGTAATTGATGTTGAAGGATTTTTACACCTAATATGGGACTTGCTCGCATATGCATTCAAGTGAATGGAGACTTTTTATTGACCAGTAGTAAAAGAAGTTTGAAATGTTAGTTACTGCATTCACCAGAAATACTGATATGTTCCAATCCCAATAAGAACATCTGCTGTACAAGATTAAAAGAAGGAGATATGCCAGACATCAAGAAAATTTTGGCATGGGAGTGCCAAGATACTTTATCTTATGGATGATTAATCTTGAATGGATTTGAAAATGATTAATTTTCTGCTGGAGCAGCAAGGAAGTTACACCAAATACCCTTGTTTTCTGTGCTACTGGGAACAGTAGGGCTAACATCTAGAACCAGCTGGGGGACAAAGACCTTAGCCACCAAGAAATCAGTTTAACGCCTTTAACCGGTGACCAAGAACATCAAGAATGAGCCTCGTCGGATAGGAATTAAAATTGTATTCCCGACACTGCCACATAAAACTTGGAGTTAATCGAAGCAATTTGTTCAAAGCTCTTATGCACAGTGAGAGACTGCTTCAAGCTATGATGTTTCAATCTATTCCAGTCTCCAGTGCCGAGAGAAAAAGGCAGGAATATTTGATTGTCCTCAAATAAGAAAACTCATCTGGGATTCACTCTTTGTTACAACAATGAATGCTGCAGATGCTAGAGCTCGCAATGAATTTTCTGATGTGGTGAACGCTGTTATAAATACATTAAAGTTATGTAAGAACGTTACCAAGGCCATGGACATTCAACATGATGGCAGATTACTGCTGGTCTTTGATGAGAGACATTCAACAAGCTGTACATCGGAGATCGTCAAAGAAGAGGTCGTTTAAGCAAATGTAACATCACTATTATCAATTTACATTCTTGTACATATTTTCCTTAATTTCACATGTCAATTCTAAAGTGGTAATAAGCATTCACTCAAATTTATATGCATTCACTATGCACAAATTTGTGCTACGATCATTTAAATGTATTTTTCATATATTATTGATTGTATTCTGTATCTTACTTGTTGCTTGGTCTGTAAGTCCTTGTCAGCTTTCTTCAAAAAAATTATCATAAATTTGCTGTTTACTTGAAACTACAATATGTGATATCTCAAAAACCTGATGTGATAGCTGTGATAATTTTTTTTAAGTAAAAAATTACTAATATTTAAGTTTAATAAATAATCAAATAAATAAAATGAAAGAATAATAAAAAAATTTTAATTTGTATATATATAACTAATTATATATATAGAACTATATTATATATATATAGTTATATATATATATATATATATATATTATATATATATATATATATATAATATATATATATAATATATTATATATATAAATATATATATATATATATTATGTTATTTATCTAGATTTGAATCAGTGTTCGTTCGGATATGTGTCTATGGGAACATTGTCCAGGAATTGCTTTCACAGTAAGCCAACTGGCTTTTTCCTTTCATGCTGCCTGAGGAACAATAATTTTGTATTTGTCATATTTTATTTTAAAGATATGTTGCTTGTGTAAAGTTGTGAATTTTAAGTTGTGAATTATTTTTAGTAATAAATTCTTTTTTGTGTATTAATGGATATTTAAAGATATGTAAATGCCATTATATAACTTTAATGCAATATCACAAGTTAGCCATTAGAAGAAAAAATTTGTATTCGCTACAATATTCCGTATAAGGTCAAAATTTAACTTTAAGGGAGCGTTCAATCTTTGGCTGGGGCTGATCCCAGTTTTCAAGCCCCACCTAAAATGACATAAATTCGGAATTTTCAGCCGATTTTGACAATATAAACACCCAAAATGTAGCTTTTTTTGGCCCTCTAAAAACATTGTTTTCTTTGAGTGTTTCTTCTGTGACTTGTAGTCATGTTCTTTCAGAAGTTTCAATTTTCAACAATCCCATGTTTTTGCAATTTTCATATCAACTTTACAGAATTTTTTGGAAAATGACTTCAAACTTGAAATATGCATAGATTGGTCCATTACCTACATTAATTACATAGAACATTTTCGATTTTTTTGAGTTCTTGTGCTCAGCTTGTCCAATTTCGCAAAACCCATTTTGTTTTAATTTGAAAAGTGAAAAAATTGAAATTTTTTTTTCTACTCATCCGATCAACATCAAATTTTTAGGGCTTGTACAATCGGGCAAGAGCATCTTTTTTACTTAGATTAATTTTTTGTATATGCAATAGTTTGGATTTGTTCTTGTATGTATATTCAAAAGAAAATTTTTGAAAAAAAAAAAAAAAAAAAAATTTTTTAAAAAAAATTTCTTTTGAGTAACATAAAAATTATCTAAGTAAAAAATGCTCTTGCCCGAGTGTACAGAACCCTGAAAATTTGATGTCGAGGCATGAAGTAGGAAAAATATGAATTCTATAATTTTTCACTTTTCAATTAAAAAAAAATGGGCTTTGGAATGGACAACGCTGAGCAAGAAACTAAAAAAATCGAGAAATTTCTTAATGTACATTATATAGTTTTTTAAGAAAATTGTTTAGTGGCAAGCTTCTGGCATAATTCCAGAAGCTTGCCACTAAAGAATTTTCTTAAAAAACTTTTACATAACTTAGCTTTTCTGAACTTAAGAAATTTTTTGAACTTCAAACTTTTTTCAGAAAATATACACTGATTCAAATCTAGATATTTACCGTACGAGTCCTGTGCTATACCTTTATAGTTTATATGTTTATAGTTTTAATACAGTATTTACATGAATCCAAGTCAATAGTTCTCCATAATTACCAGTGATTTTTACAAAAATATATGTTGCTGGGGTTCTGCCCGACAATTATCCCATTTACTTATATTTTATGTTTATAGTTTGTATGTTGCAAAAAAAAAAAAAATCTCTGATTGCTTTTACGTAGTCTCGGAACCTCAATAAATCTACTTTTGGGCTTCGTTTTGGGAAAACGACGATAATCTAGAGTTAGGCCTCCGTTCTTGGGCAAAGACGATAAATCTAGGTTAGGTCCTACTGTACCGCTTTTAAGTCTAGTGATAGGAATAAAAGTGTGGTGAGTAGGACACATTTTCACATACAGCCTACTCATATATATATATATATATATATATATATAATACTATGTATAACGTGTATGATATTAATATAGTTATTAATTTGTTTTAATATACTATAATTATATATATATAATATATTATATACTATATATAAATGCGTCTTTCGTACATTTGGGTCTAACCAAGCTGACAGGCTTGAGTGGCATCGCTAACCACAGCCATGTTACTCAACAAAGCCAGTCGGCTTGGGTAGACACATGTACGAACGAACACTGATTTCAAATCCAAAAATTTTCCCTATATATTATATTATAATATATATATATAATATATATTATATATATATATAATAATATATATATATATATTATATAATATATATATATATATATATTATATATATAGGCTAATTTTACATTTCGGCAGCACAAAAATAAAAAAAACTAAGTCCAGTCGCAATATTTATGGATTTACAAATACATTTGACTATCTGATAATATTAAATCGCATAGTTGCTTAAATCGAATTATTTATTGTTATTAGAATGATGATAGAATTAAAAAAAATCGATGAACATTACTATACTGCGTCGCATGTAGTTAAGTGAAGTTTGTTCAGCGCAAAGAAGAAATCTGAATGTAGTGATTGTTTGATATATGCCAAAAACGATTCGTGCATGCTAGTTTTTTAGACACATTTCAAACCTAATTTTGCAAACAGAGTGAGAAAATGTTAAAAAGAATGTCAAGAATCAGTAAGGTGGAGAAAAATTTTTAAATCGTGAGTTATCTGCAAGCGTAATTCGAGAAACATTCATGATTGTAAGTCACTTTACTAAACTATAGTATATATATATATATATCTATAATATAATTAATATAATATATATATATATTATATATATATATATATATATATATATAAATATATTATATATATATATATTAATTATATATATATATATATATATATTATATTTAATATATATATTATACTATATTCATTATCTTTCGGCAGCTTACTAAAACACTATTCAGTAAAAGTATCAGAGCTAGTTTTACGGACACATGGATCAGTCAAAGTTGTGTACGGGTTAATTTTACGGCACAGTGAGTCAACGAGCCCCTAAAATGGGAGTATTTACCCTTTTTGGGGGCTCGAGCCGATAGGGACGGAGGAGGGGACGTTCATACCCCGCGAGGGTGGTCGGAGGAACCCGCGACAACCAAAGAGCGGGGTTCCGGAAACCCTCCCCCCGGAGGGGTGGATTAGTCCCCCCGTAGTCCAACCTAGGGGGCCGATGAGACCCCGACTCCCTGAACATCGGTGGCGGGACTTACCCGTTGACGGTATTCGTTAGTATATACCCCAAAAAACAATAATAGCCCAAAATGAGTACTTTTTGGCATTTATTCCGCAACAATCTATTCGTAACTCTTATAAAATCTCAAAACCAATTTGGAATTTTGATTTACTATGATATTTATATATTATATAATATATATATATCATATATATATATATATATATTACTATATATATATATTATATATATATATATATATATATATATATATAATAAATATATATTATATATATATAATACTATATATATATATATATATATACCTATTATATATATATGTATCGAATATTACCACAATAATCGATTCCATGTATCGATATAACAAAGTATCGATTTTCAATTTAATCGAACCCATCAAATATCGAAAATGAACTAAAAAATATTATATTCTAATATTTATTAATAACACCTAAATATTAGTATAATCTTTAGACCCTGGCAAGTTTACGCTGTGATTGACCGGAATCCCGGCATTAGTTCGCGAGAGAAAAGTCTGCCAAGATACCATTTTATTTTTAAACCTTTGGAGAAAATGTATTTTTTCTTTTTATATTCCTTTTAGGGCGGTTCCGAGCCAGAAATCGGAGGGGACAGAGTTAGGGACCGAAGTCCACCACCGTCCGTCCCCCGGTAGTCTGAGAAACCCCGAACTCTACTCCATTCTTTAAAATTTTAGCCTCTATTCTTCTTAGTTCATTAAAACGAAAAAATATCAACATTGGCAACTTCCCGCGCTCCACATCCGACTACTCCACGCTTCTTTCGAATTCTCAAGAAAAAACTGTAATTTTTCAAACATTTTTAACAATTTTATTATAATTTTTAAAAAAGCGTATTTTTTTATTTTTTTTTTAATTTCAAGGATAAAAATAGTCTTATTGTTTAAAAAAATTATATTTATTTAGATGCATAGCTGCTCTATAGTTTTTTGTTACATTTTGCTGGCCCTTCGGGAATCTGACCATACTATATATTATATATATATATATTAATAATATATTATATTATATATATATATATATATATTATATATATATAAAATATCATATATATATATAATATATATATAATATTTAAATATATATTATATAATTATATATAATATATATATATATAATTATATAATATATATATATAATATATATATATATATATAATAGTATATATATTAATATATATATATAAATATATATATATATAAATATATATATATAATCATATTTGTTTACTCATATACGTAGTATAATTATATAATACCTAGGTATACCTATGATAATATATTTTTCTATATAATATGATTAGAGTATGATACTTGATCTTATAATTGTATGGAGACTTACTAAATTTAGTTATATGAATTGAAAAAAGAAGTGTATAGTGAAACATACCGTGTGTTTTACAAACTTTTCATATCATAATAATATTATATATACCTCCATATAATATATATAAAGTATTGAGATAAGAAAAATTATAATAACTTAACCTACTTTTAACTGCTTCCGATACCTGCTGTTTCTCAGGAGAAATTCATAATTATAGTTTGAGCCTCTTATATAGTGCACGGTAAGTCCTGTACTATTCTTTCCTTCCATACTTTATTAAGCTAACATACAAGATTATTCCATCTGCAGATTGTCACGACTTAAGATCTATATAAATTCCCTTCGCTCAAATTAATATAATGCTTTATATTTGTATAACTTGTACGCTCTTATAATCTATATACATACCACACTCTTTAAAATCACATTACTAATTATATCTCTCTAAAAGAAAAATATCATCTAACCAACCACAGCTTTCGTTATAACCCACTCTAACATTACTTTTAACTCTAAATAATAATTAAAATAACCAGGGCTGCCAATGTTATTCCATTCATAGCAAATGTGTTACCTTTAAGTAACAGTTGACAAACCTACAGATTATTCTGTTTTTGATAGATTTGATGAACTAATTTTATGCTTTTTTTCCTATGATATAATTATACTTCAATTATTATATTACAATATCTTTATACATTTTTTACAAATTTAGCTGGTTAATAAGATATAGGATAATAAAAATTTTTTACCTCCGGAATGTTCACTGAAGATTTTTCAGTTTGACATACTTGATATAAATAATGCATTATAATTCGTACCATATATCTTTTCTTGAATTCAAATTATACTTTTTATTTCCATAAATTAGGGTACAAGAATAAACCGTATCTGCAGTTTAAGTCGAGAATGGTTAATTATTATAAAACGTGGTACTTCATTATAACAATATGTTTACTATTCGTGAATTTTCTTGTTTCTCTGAATATTTAAAAGAACGTTGTTTTTTTATGTGTCTATGAAATTTTTCATAATTTTTCTGAGAATGGTTCTGGATGACCTTTCTTTTATAACAAATCCTTTTGTCTGAATATTGAGACGGAGGGGAAAGTTTGCTAGTACTATATGATACCAGTCATATTCTAGAGAGAAGGTCACTCCGGGGGAGACACAGCGGGGGACATTTTTCATACCCCGTAGGGGAGGGCGGTAGGAACCCCCGTAGCGCGCATCACCCATACCATACCAAAGAGCTGTCGTTCTGGAGACCCTCCTCCGGAGAGGTGTGAGATTTAAGTCCTACCTCGTTAGTTCGCCCGGAAGGTTCCGAGAAGACCCGACTCCTGCCTGAATCGGGCTGTATATACTTCATTAATTGAGCGGCTATTTCGTTGTAGTTTAAAAAAAAAAAAAAATACTAGAAAGTCTATTTTATTTTTAAAGAGTAACGATTATTAAAAAGTCTCTTTAATATATGTGCTTTTCTACTCATTATTTGACTATAATATTAACAATTAATTTTTTTTTCTGAAGTAAAATTTTACCAGGATTCCTAAAATTGTATTCATTTTCCTGTAGCTATGTGTAGATTTTTGCAGATATTTTTTTTCCGCCGCACTAAAAATCCTGTACCAGCATTTCCGAGCAATGTATTCCTTTTCCCTGGTTTAGCGTTTGTGAGTTTTGATTGATTTATGGATTGGTGGCCTTTTCTCAGCTAGGCTGACCAATATAATATATGTAGGTAATATAGCTTATAATATTATATATAGGGACAGATATATATCTAATACTAGGTATCATATATATATATATATATATATATATATATATATATATATATAGGTATATATAGTATATATATATATATATAATATATATGTATAGTAGTTATGGGACAGTTTGGGAGTGGTCTGGTTTTTCTTAATGAATACTAATAGAGTTAGGTTAAATTTAGGTTTAAGTTTGGTTAGTTAGATTAAGTATAGGTTAGGTGCTAGGTTAACCGTTTCAAGTAGCTTAGGACTAGCTTAAATATTTTGTGATTATACCTTTTAAATTATTAAAATAACGAACGATTATATTTTATTGATTTTCGAACAATCCCTGGAGGTCAACCACTATAAATAGGCCGAGGTTATATTATAATATATATATATATATATATATATAATATTATTATATACAATTTTAATATAAATAAATTTCATATATTAAATATATATGTATATCTATATTTATATATATATATATATTCTATATATTATATATATATATATATATCATAATATATATATATATACCTTTATATATCAATATATATTTATATACTATATAAGTATATAGTATATATATATATTTATATCATATATATATAGGCAAATTTTGTAAAAACTGTACTGTGACTACCGATCGTCTTTATGGTTACCAATCTTAAACCATAACCTTACCTACCTAAGGCCTACCACCTAACCTAACCTAATTCTTAACCTAACTAAACTTAACCTTCTAAATTAATTTTATAATTGTTCATTCCATACCAGTTCTCGTGTATCAGCGTTATAAGCTTCAGCGAGGCGAAGTTAAATGGTTTTCTGAGCTATCCTTGTGAGGTGCCGTTGACTATTCGCTTCACTTAGTTACAGTACTCAGTTTCCTACGATTTAACTTTTTCCATAATATATCTATATTAATCCTATTATATATATCATATATATTATATTATATACTGTATATATCAAGTATTATATAATTTCTTAGTATTATATATATATATATTATCTTACTATTATACTTCTCCTGTCCTTACTATATTACTCTATCTATATATATACTATACTTTCATATATTATATAGGTTCGCAACTGGGTCGGGTGGTTGAGACAGTACTTACTCTCTCTTTGGCTTGGCTCCGGTCCTGGCTCGTAACGTAAATTGCCGTACACCGTTCCTCCTAGATTAGTGGCTCTGCCCGTGAGCGGGTGTGTTAACTCTTATTAAAATAGTTATATATATATATATATAAATATATTACTCTATAGTTATATTAGATATAGCAAGTCTTTTGATACTATAGATATTATATATTAAATATTATATATAATATATATATATTATAGAATATATATATATATATATATATATATATATTATCTTCGTGCCGTTAAATAGACAAAAACTGATAGAAGTTGAGAAAAATCATATATATATATATATAAATATATATTATATATATTATATATATATATATTATATATATATAATATATATAATATAATATATATAATATATATTATATATTATATATATATATTATTCATATATACCAGGTTCGCAACTGGTCGCGTGGGAAAATGTGAGCTAATTCTCCCCTTTGGGCTGGCTCCGTTCCTGCTCGGGACGTAAAAAATCTGAGTACACCCGCTTGCTCCTAGATTAGGGCTCTGGCCCGTGATCGGTGTGTGTTTATCTTCTGTAAAGTTATATTATTATATATAGTTATAGTTTATAAATATATACTATTATTATATATAGTTTATAAATATAATTATTTATTATATAATATATATAGATATATATATATATATAAATATATATATATATATATATAAATAATATGAGTATAATAATATATATAGTAGTATATATATATATATATATATTCGTGCTGTAATAGGAAAATGATAGAAGTTGAGAAGAATCCATAGACCTAATTTCGCTTCCGAAAGGTAATTTTTTACGAACCTGTAGTCGACAGGAAAAAATTGGGAAATTCAACTTTCTACTAGATGTTATCAAAGTTTTTTTAAGATTTCCGGGATGGCCACAGCCACACAAAAATAATTTAATTCAAAAAATGCTGGGAAATTGCTGAGAAAGTACCAACAGTTAGATAGAGATTAAGAAGAGACCAACTACTTAGTGATTAGGAAGAAATTGACATGAATATTGAGGAAATAATATTTACCACATGATACGTTGGTGATCGTGAAGACCTCAAAATAATAAGTTTGTGAGACCTTATATGTGGCATGCATATTAAGTTTACAAGGCCAAAAAAGCATATTTGAGTATAGAGTTACCGCTCAAACAGAGCGAAAAATTACATGTTTAGAAAAAATTAAAATGTTAGGCTGAATAATTGGAAAGGAGCAGTAAAAGCGTTGAGAAGAACCGCATAATGCTTGTAAACTGTGGCAAAGCGTGAGAGCTGAAATAAGGTGATGCTAGTGAACTATTAGAAGAAAATACAAAGCATTGGCGAAAGAAGATAGAAGGCATCAAATAATAGGGTACATTTCTAAAACAAGAGTGTATTCTGTCCAATCCGTAAGAAATGTTATGAATAATTATATAATTCTTCTATAACTTAAGAAAGGAAATGAAGGTTTTGATTACAAAAGAAGAATTGAGTTCAAAAGTTTAAATCGAGGAGTGTTGAATCCAAGTTCTAAATCCTTAAATTGGTCAGCTTCTCTTTTGATTATAAATAGTTATATGAAGAATAAGTAAGAATAAACCAAAGGGTCCTAACACCCACTTAATAGTATGAAAGTAAGCAACATATTAGATAACGATTTTACTTGCAGATTGGCAAAATAGACGAAGCTGAAAGGTATACAAATTCCTGGCAGAACGTCACCATTAACAGCACGAGAACTTATTGTCAATATTCGACAACTATTCACAATAACCTTAATTTCCAATGAAAACTGAGGAAGACGCTATATCAAGAAGAATAAAGAAGTCTAGAGGAATTTGCTGTTCAAAACAGAGAACGAAAAGAACACAGATAACAAGTTT
>JABUQX010108255.1:0-41820 GCA_015478945.1 Trachelipus rathkii | reverse complement strand
CAGCACGACGTAGTCGGAATGTTTGCCACCGTAAGGCGTGAGTTTGCATCCTAGTACGCGGCTTCTTTGCTAGAAGCATGAGAAAGAGTGATTTTTGTTTTGTGAATAGCTGTTTACTTGTTGTATTTGGCTGTAACAGTTTGTGGTAGTGTGTGTGTTGGGGTGGTAGCGGCTGTGCCGTGGCTTTGCAATACGTAAATATTGCAGAAAATCTCCTACTAACGACAATTTTTTGTGTCCGTTCGTGGCCGAACGAGAATTCGAAAACATACTGAGATTGAATAGTGAAAAATTGTGATAATTTATCCGACTCCCCAAACCCGTGGACGTGGATGGCCTAGTGGTTAGAGCATCCGGTTATTGTTAACACTGCAACGCGGTGTCCAATGTTCGAATCCCGCTGATGGAGGGTAAAATCTCCTGATATTTTCCATTTTAAAATGATTTATAAATGAATCAGTGAGAAAAGAAATTGCTCTTCATCAACAGTCTTACTACTCCGCGTTGCTGAGTTAACAGCAATCGGGCGCTATCCACTAAGCCATATATATATATATATATATATTTATATATATCTCTCTCTCTCCTCCCCTCTTTCTCCTATATATATATATATATATATATATATATATATATATATATATATATATATATATATATATATATATATATATATATATATATATATATATATATATATATATATATCATCATCATTCACCTCCCAAGACTGGGGAGTAAGGTGCGTAGCATGCACCTTTAACAAAAAGAAGTAGTAGAAGATAATATGCAAGTCCAGAATGGATACCCAGCCTTACTACCTCCTTTATACCCTTTGGTGAGAACCCGTCGCACTCTCCTATTATGCCTCTTTCTTCTCCTCTGCCAAACTCACATATCTCCTCCAGGCATTCTTTTACTCAGTTCACTTTTTCTTCAGCCTCCCAGCCGGTCGATTCCCAGCACCTCCACCACTATATATCCCCTTACCCAACCGACTAATCCATATATCCTTTTCCACCACCCTACATTTTCAATCTCTTCTCCTTCTTCCACCACTCTTCCATTTTATCAATTCTTCCCCAGTCTTATAGAGCTCGACACTTAATCCGTCTGTACCAACCTTTTCTCTTCACCCTTTTCCTTTTTTAAGGCTTTCAGATCCCACATCCAACCAAGGATTTAATTGCTCCAGCCATCTTCTTACCATTCACAACTTTCCTAAGTAGTACTACTCACTGCATCATCCGTTCCCTTTTCATCCAACATATATTTTAAGATTTGCCACACAAAACCAAATCATCCGTATATACTTGGTAGGGCACCCTCCACTCTCTTCCATTCTCCATCATTCTAACACCTTCCACTGCCACCCCCACCTCTAATTCTATCATAACCCCATCCATATACAAATTGAATAACCAAGGAGACATAACACATCCCTGCCTCACTCAGCTATTAATATTAAACCAATCACTTTCAACTCCATTAATTCTTACACACGCTTCACTATCGTCATACATACTTTTGATTCCATTCAGAAGCCTACCACCAACACCATATATCACTAATACCTGCCATAATCCTATCATACGCCTGTTGCAAATCCATAAAACTAAATACAATTTATTCTTCTCTCATTTTCTCAATCATTTTCAATGTAAAGATTTGATCCACACATCCTCTACCATTTCTAAACGCACCTTGCTCTTCACCAATCAGTCCTTCAGTCACTCTACGCACTCTTTCGACCAAAATACAAGCATATATCTTCCCTACAACACTCAATAAACTAATTCCTATAATTCCTACAGTTACCCTTATCCTTTATCCTTATATAAGGGTACTATTTCAGCTCTCCTCCATCCCTCCATTCCACCCCTCTTTCTTTATTTCTTTAATCCACTCAGTCACAAATCTCACATCCATTCCAGTCATTCCTGTTAATTTCATCTATACCTGGAGATTTACCATTCTTCAACTTTTTCACTCTACTCATTACCTTCTCCTTACTAATGGCCTTATTCCCAAAATACCTATTCCTTCTTGCACCAACAAACCCACACACATTCACTATCACCTCTTCATTACTGCTAAATGTAATGGCAGATTTTAGAGATGTTCCCTCCACACTCTCCTCACATCCATTTCCTCAGTTACGAAAGCACATCCCTATTCATTATTCTATGCAGATTCCTCTTATTCTCATTCTTAAATTTTCGCGCTTCGCTTCCTTCCAAAAGAGCTCCCTATTCCCTGTAAGTTTCCACTCATCCTCCTTCTAATCTGTTCATTTACCTCTTTTTTTTCTCTCTTACGTATTCATCTTTTAATATTCCTTTTTTCCGCCTTATACAATTCGAAACCTCTTTCTTTTGAGACCTCATCGTTGGCTTTTAGTACACTTAACCACGCTTCGTTTTTACTTTAACAGGTTGCATCACCTCTTCATTCCACCACTCGCTGTTAACATTCTTACTTTAGCACATCCACATACTTCTTTTGCGCTACTAACAACGCTTACTTCATTTGCTTCTAGATTTGTTGTTTTAACTTGTTCACATTCAACTGATTTATTTGTAAGCGCTCTTAAATACTTATCCTTATTACCTTGTTCACTTAACTTCTCATTCTTAATTCTACCCACTTCCTTCCTTTCCATCAAGCCCCCCTTCTAGCCGTTACGTGAAGCAACATAGTCCGATAATCCCACTCTAACCCCCTCATGATTTAACATCCAACACCTTCTTCACCAACACAAAATCAATCATACTTTTCACTTCGATATAATCTCTACCTACACCAACTCTCGTATACTTATGAATACTCTTGTGTTTAAAGAAAGTATTACATACACACATACTTCTCTCCTCACATAAATCAAACACCTTCCTACCATTCTCATTTTCTCTCGACGACCCCAAAACCACCTGTTCTACCATCCCTTTTTTGGTCACCTATCCAACCATTTAGGTCACCCAACACAATCAATCTGAAGCTCCTACTCACCCCATCCAAAACATCATTCACATTATCTCAGAAAATCGCACTCTTCAACATTACATATAGATGGACCATATGTCACAACCACACCTACCTTGATCTTTACAAACTTAAATTTAACCATTAAAATTCTAGTACTCACACAAACAAAATCTACCATAGCTCTATACCACAGGTCACTTATCAGAATTGCAACTCCTTCTCTCCCCCTCTCATTCCTTTCCACACCAGCACATACACATTTCACGCTACGATAATCATTTTTACCGTTTCCTTCCATCTTTGTTTCAGACACAGCTAGCAAATCAAATTTGCCCTTTCTAAATACTTCCATCACCTCTCTCCTCAACATTTATTCCTCTGACATTCTATGTACTTATATGATTCATACATTTTCGCCGAAAGATAGAAGGTCGCTTACAGCGATCACGACCTTCTCCGAGGCATGCATTAGCATTCCTGGCCAAAAAAAATAAGTGGTAGTGGGCAGCCAACAAAACTACCACTATCCCTTTAGTCGTCTTCTACGACACGCAGAACATACGTTGTGAGCAATTCTATCTCTCCCAACACACAGGGATATAAGGGATAGGGATGTCTGTAAGATGTTGTCTAGAAGACGTGTGTGGTTATAATTGTGTATATGGTATGGGGATATAGATGTTAGATGTTTTCTGGAGGATAAGCGTGGATATGAAACGCAAGAGAGAAAGGCAAACCATTAGGCACTGGAATGTCATAGAAAACCTTACACATCATAAAAGAAAAATGGGAGAGTAATTTCATCGCTGCGAGTGCGCTATTTTACCTCTATCATATATATATATATATATATATATATATATATATATATATATATATATATATATATATATATATATATATATATATATATATATATATATATATATATATATATATATATATATATATATATATATATATATATATATATATATATATATATATGGCAGGAGGTGACTGGTGCAATTAAATCCTTGGTTGGATGTAAAGGGACTAAGTCTTGAGCGTATGTTGTTACCTGTGTTAATATATAGTAGTGAGACTATGGTCTGGAATAGAGGTATAGATCTAAAATTTTAATATTTTTGCAATGGAGAAATCTTAGGGGCGTGTTGGGTGAGAAGAAATAAAATGATGAACGCATTAGAGAGTTATGTGGTTTTGAAGAAGGGTAAATGAGAGAATAAATGAAAGTACGTTGAGATGGTTTGCAGTCATGTAGAAGGATGGATGATAGTCAGTTGGTTAAGCGGATGTATAGTGGTGAGTGTGCTGGGAATCAACCGGCTGGGAGACCAAAGTTAAAGTGAATTGAGCCAGTAAGGAATGCCTGGAGGAAATGAATGTGAGAGGAATCCTTGGAGAATTGCGGGGTTTTGTGAGGGGTATGTTTAATGGCCCACCTGGGCCGGGGATGAACCCTACATTAACGAGATTCCATAGAGCGGAGGTCCGTCGCGGTCCCGTGAAGCTCTAGGATTGGATTTTCTGACTGCGACGAGTTCTCACTAAAAGGTATAAAGGGAGCGGTAAGGCTGGGATTTCTTTTCGACTTGCGTCATATTCTTCTTCTACTTTTCTGTTTCCAGTGCATGCTACGCACCTTACTCCCAGTCTGGGGGGAAGAAAGGTGGGTGATGATATTATATATATATATATATATATATATATATATATATATATATATATATATATATATATATAAAATATATAAAACTGAAATAAATATATATATATATATATATATATATATATATATATATTCTTTCTTTCTTTCTTTACCTACCTCTTCTTCCCAAGACTGGGAGTAGGGTGCGTACATGCATCGGAAAAGATGGTAGTAGGAGAATATGATAAAAGTAAAGATATCCAACTTACACCCCTCTATTACCATTAATTAGTGAAACTCGTCACGAGACAAAAAATCCCCTAAGCTTCATGGAATGACAGTATATATTCAAATCGTAATGTAAGGGTTCATCGAGTGGGCCACACAATATGCCCCCATACAATTCCCGCCGTCTCCTATCATCCTGCCTATTCGCCTTTAAACTCACATTTCTCTCCTTCAGACATTCGTTCACCGACTCGATCCGCTTTTCTCTTTTCGGTCTTCCAGCCGTCGATTCCCAACACTCACCACTATGCGTCCGCTTAACTGACCGACCATCATCTATCCTTTTGACCAAACCATCGGCTATACTGTTATTCTCTCATTACCCTTTTCTTCACACCACACAATTTTCTAATAGTTCATTCCTCATTTTAAATTCTTCTCACCTAGCATGCTCCTAAGTTTGTCCATCTAGTACAATGAACTTTAGATCTATATCTTATTCAGACCATAATCTCACCTATCCCCAATAACACGGGTAACAGCAGCCTCATGTGAACCCTGGCGTAGGACTTGGTCCTTTGCATTTCGCAACGATTTGGTGCGCCAACGGCAACCTTCCTGCCATTCTGGCTTTCCTACTGCACTCGCCGCATCATCCCGTTTCCTTCTCATCAGCGCATGCCTAAATGTTTGAAGCTCGGACGCGCTTCGGCAACCGCCATCCTATGCTTTTCTTCCACACTGAGACTGTCCCTCCCTCCCACAACCATAACCACCCTCTTATCTACACGTTTACTTTCAAGCCCCTCCTTTTACATACCCTACCAAATCTCTACCAATCCTCCAGCTCTCTTCCAGATTCGCCACAGAACAAATCATCCACATATAATAGGTGGGCACCCTCCACTCATCTCCATTCTCCATCATTCTAACACCATTCCTGCCATCCCCACCTCGAATTCTTTCATAACCCCATCCATATACAAATTGAATAACCAAGGAGACATAACACAACCCTGTCTCACTCCGCTATTAATCCTAAAACCAATCACCATTGACACCATTTATTCTTACACACGCTTCACTATCGTCAGACATTTGATTCCATTCAGAGCCTACCACCAACACCATATATCACTAATACCGGCCATAAACTTCCCTATTAACTCTATCATACGCCTGTTGCAAATCCATAAAACCTAAATATAATTTATTCTTCTTCTCCCTCATTTTCTCAATCATTTGTTTCAATGTAAAGATTTGATCCACACATCCCCTACCACTCCTAAACGCACCTTGTTCTTCACCAATCAGTCCCTCACTCACCCACTTTTACGCTTTAACCAAAATATATATATATATATATATATATATATATATATATATATATATATATATATATATATATATATATATATATATATATATATTTTTTTTATTTTTTTTTTTTTTGTTCAGTTCAATGTATAAGAATTTGTGTCCTTTGAAGCAAGATCCTTATGATAAAGAGACGATGAAGGGCTGACGCTATTTATGATGAAATTGATAAAAGGATGGACGAAAAGAGGAAAGAATATAGAGAAATGAGACTGAAAGCTGAGCTGGAGAATTATCGTCAAGAAAGGCCCAAAATTCAACAGATGTTTAGTGACCTAAAGAGAGAATTGGCGCAGGTTTCAGAAGGAGAATGGAGCACTATTCCAGAAGTAGGTGATGCAAGAAATAGAAAACAAAGAAATCCAAGAGCAGAGAGGTTTACTCCTCTTCCAGACAGTGTTCTTGCTCATAATCTTGGTGGAGAAAATGTTACAGCTATAAATCCGTCATCAGGTTTAGCCTCTATGATGCCTGGAACAAATACACCGGGTATGGTTACACCAAGTGGTGATCTCGATTTAAGAAAGATTGGTCAAGCGCGAAATACATTGATGGGAATGCGGTTGAATCAAGTATCAGACGCAGTAGGAGGGCAAACTGTTGTGGATCCAAAAGGTTACCTTACAGATTTACAGAGTATGATACCTCAGTATGGTGGAGACATTAACGATGTAAAGAAAGCTCGTCTATTACTCAAGTCAGTTAGGGAAACTAATCCTAATCATTCTCCTGGCTGGATTGCATCTGCTAGGTTGGAAGAAGTCACAGGAAAACTTCAGTCAGCTCGAAATCTAATTATGAAAGGTTGCGAAATGTGTCCAAAATCGGAAGACGTTTGGCTAGAAGCAGCTAGATTGCAAACGCCTGAAATGGCTAAATCAGTAATTGCTCAAGCTGTTCAAACACTTCCTTATTCCCCTAGAATTTGGATAAAAGGAGCAGATTTAGAAACAGAACTGAAAGCCAAGAAAAGAGTTTACAGAAAAGCTTTAGAACAAATTCCAAACTCGGAATTATTGTGGAAATTAGCAGTCGAATTAGAAGAGGAAGAAGATGCAAAAATTTTATTAAGTAGAGCAGTTGAATGTTGTCCAACTTCTGTTGATCTTTGGTTAGCATTGGCTCGACTAGAGACCTATGAGAACTCTAGAAAAGTTCTAAATAAAGCAAGAGAGAATAACCCCAAAGATAGATTAATTTGGATTACAGCTGCAAAGTTGGAAGAAGCCAATACTAATAATTCTTTAGTTAATAAAATAATAGAAAGAGCTATTGCAACTTTGCAAGCAAACATGGTTGATATCAATAGAGATCAGTGGATAAAAGATGCAATGGAAGCAGAACATAGTGGAGCTGTTGTAACATGCCAGGCAATTATTAAAAATATAATTGGGTATGGAGTAGAGGAAGAAGACCGAAAACACACATGGATGGAAGATGCAGAATCATGTGCTAATCAAGGGGCCTTTGAGTGTGCTCGTGCAATTTACGGCCATGCTTTAACCGTTTTCCCCAAGAAAAAGTCTGTTTGGTTAGCAGCTGCTCATTTTGAAAGAACCCATGGAACAAGAGAGTCATTAGAAACCTTATTACAACAAGCTGTCACACATTGTCCCCAAGAAGAAACATTATGGTTAATGGGAGCAAAGAGCAAGTGGCTAGCCAAAGATGTGCCGGCAGCCCGTTCTATTCTCGCTCTAGCATTTAAAGCAAATCCTAATTCTGAAGAAATTTGGCTTGCAGCTGTTAAACTCGAATCTGAAAATGATGAATTTGAAAGATCAATTCGATTGTTATCAAAAGCTCGTTCTCAAGCTCCAACGCCAAAAGTTATGATGAAATCTGCACATCTTGAATGGGCGTTAGGGAATTTGGAAGCCGCAAAGAGATTGCTTGATGATGGCCTGGAAAAATTTAAAGATTTTGATAAATTGTGGATGATGAAAGGGCAGATTCTAGAACAACAAAAAAAGTATGACGTTGCTTCCGAAGTTTATCGGGAAGCTGTAAAAACGTGTCATCATTCAATTCCTTTATGGAAGCTTCTAGCACAGTTAGAGGAAAAAATGAGGTAAATTGTTACAGCAAGAGCAACTTTGGAAAAGGGAAGAGTGAGGAACCCAAGAAATGACCAACTGTGGTTGGCATCAATTAGATTAGAATTAAAAGCAGGCAACAAAGATGTAAGTAAAAGTTTAATGGCAAGAGCTTTACAAGAAAGTTCGACTTCTGGTATTTTGTGGGCTCAAGCAATATTTTTGGAAGACCCTCCACAAAGGAAAAGTCGATCTGTTGATGCTCTTAAGCGATGTCAGGATGATGCTCACGTAGTTCTTGCAGTTGCAAAAATGTTTTGGATGGATGGAAAGAAGAATAAGGCTAGGGAATGGTTTAATAAGACTGTTAAAATCGATCCCGATTTGGGAGATGCTTGGGCTTGGTATCATAAAATGGAATCCATGTTTGGAACAGAGGAGCAAAAGAATGAAGTTGAAAAGCGATGTATTGCCGCTGATCCGAGACATGGAGAGCATTGGCAGGAAACGGCAAAAAGCATATACAATTGGAGAAAGAAGACGCCGGAGATTTTAAGGATGGTCGCAGAACAACTACCAATTCCAGTCATGAATAGAGAAGTTTATTAAAGTAATCCTTATTGGGAGAGCTATTGACATAGATCATTCTATGAAAGAAAAAAAATATTGTATATATATGCAAAATATTTATTATATAATTAAACTTAAAATATTTTAAAACTTTATTGAAATTCGCCAATCCACCATAATTTCATTGAATGCTCCTTTAGCTCTGTATTGTTTAAAGAGGTTTCATCCTCAGAGTCATCAGAACTTGTTACATCTTCAAACTGTGGTATGCTTCTTTGACCACTGCTTGTGGCTAAGAGAGGAAGATTTGGATGTACACTGCAAAAAAAAAAAAATAATAATTAAAAGTTTTAAAAACATTGGAAAGTGAACACATTTTATTTGGTATTTGAATTTAAAGATCACGAAAGGTTTCTTGTATTACCTGATACCATTTACACAATCTTTGTGTGCTGCAAAGGAAGTTGTAGGAAGAATGTCACCTTGGTCGGTGTTATTAGGTGAGGATGATGACAAATCATAAACGAGTACTTCACCTCTTTTAGTTCCTGAAAGATAATGAAATGTCTGATAATTATCAAGAAATTTTGAGCATATTGTGTACTTCAATAATTAATAATAAATCTTACCACTTATTAAAAACCTATCATCATGAGGTGTAATATCAAAATAAAATTTTTGATTCGTTGTTTGTTCTCTCTTGTAAACTGCTAATAATTCACCAGGGTTTCGCATGTCCCAACAGAAAATGTCATCATCCTGTAAATATAAGCTATTTATAATGTAAATATTTTTATCTAATAAACTATTAAAAAACAAATTCTCTTATTTTATCCTTACATTTCTGGTACCTGAAAATAATTTTGTGCCATCACCAGAAAATTTTATATGAGTGATTCCTTTCTTTTGACCTTGGAGTATTGCAAATGGTCTACGATTCTGTAGAGAATATAATGCTGAAAAAAAATATTAATGTACTAAATCGTGGTGGATATTTCTATTATCACTATTTTCCTTGATTTATGTAATTTAAAAAATTATTAATGGAAGTAAATTCTCAAAACAAATTTTGGAACTTTAAGGGTATTTGTTCTCCCCCCAAAACAAGATGTTGAAATCGGTATTGTCATTATAGCAAAAAAAAAAAAATATTTCCGTTAGTTTATTAGATCATTATTTTCACTTCCAATTAACACAAATATGTTTTGCTAGCAGGCAAGCGTTTAGTTTTCCCAATGCGTCAGTTGAGGGTCGTGTAAAAAACTTCTGGCTGATATAAAATTTTCAATCAGTTTTAGTAATCAGTTTATGGTCATATAAAACAGGTAGCTAATCATTTATAATATAAATTGTTAATTAGTTCTACTATAGATAAAATAATAGAACAGACGTGCTCTTATCTATATAGGATTTGAAGGTTAGTGTAGAACATACTCAAAATAATAAATTTTTATTATTTTAAACTATATTCCTCTATTGTAAATTTTTATTATTTTTGTTTCTTTTATGAGCTCCACATAGCAAACACTGATAATTTAATCTTAATTTGATAAGGTTAAATTCCTTCATATGTCGAATGTTGCTTGCCTTTCTTTAGAAAGCTTTTAATCTTCTTATATTAAGTATGATGGGCATTCCTATCAAAAAGTTTCAAAAAAAACTGCGTATGATTTCCTGACGAGGACTACCTCCTTAAAAAGGAATAAGATTAATCAACATTTCATACGATAGTACTTCCTTGATGGCCGATACCTAAAGTACTTTAACAGCAAAACTCCAAAATAATGATGACTAATTAATATTTTTGTGGTTTGCAAATATATAATGTGTGTGTATATATGAAGTGTGAAAGAGAAAGCTACGTTCTGTATGTGTGTGCAGCTAAAATTATTGTATGGGTGAAGGGGAGTTGGCGTGGAGGGCCTCTTTGGAGCTATTTTAGAATGCTTTTTTTAGTTCTTCCCTACGCACGCTGCCAGCCGCTGCGACACGCCGTGGTATGTATTTGTAATCAAGAGACCAGGACATTTACGCGCGCATAGATAGTCTCCAATAACATTGGAGTGAGTCATTGCAAATAAACGTTACTCTGTCCAATGAACTCTCATAAATTACTTCTCATTTATGTTTATGCCCAATGTGTGAGAGGGGCAATTGCATAATCACTACTTATGCAGTGTATACGCCCAACGTATCCCTCCAACCTTATCACCCTTAAAAAAATACTCTCATACCATAGCATCCCTTTCTGGTTCCCCGGATGCAACTGGCGCCACGAATTACGGTTATTAATATGATTTGGAATCCTTAATGTTTTCTGAATACGATGCTGAAAGTGCTGGAGCTGTTAAGATAGTTAATTAATCTCTAGATGTGATTATAAATGCACGATTACTGGTTTGTGAGTGTTTTGTGAAGATTCCCAAGCCTCAATTGTCGCACCTATAATCTAAACTCTTCATCATCGTGATTTAACTGGATGGATCATCATCTCACTTTGCGGTAATATATTATTTGTATTCTGTCTAAATATTCAGTTGTCATCCTTCTGATGACCTTAACCTCCTAAAATTTCGATTCAGCCCCACAATGACTATAGTAAAAATTTTGGAATCCTTAATGTTTTGCTGAACACGCCGGCGGCATTGGTTGTTTCAAGTTTTTCCCCAGGTTTTTATCAGAAGGACTTCAATATCTCCAATAAAATTGGAGACATGGCAACGTTAGTCAATTTTTTTTATATATTTGTTTACATTACCCTGTGGTCTCACTAAGGCCCACAACCAATATGGCCTTCGTTACAAGGATCACGTCATTCTGACAGTCTCCTCTCTATATGATAATACCTCAGATTATCCTTTTCACTTGTGCCAAACTCTCACATTCCTTTGTATTCAGACACTTGCTCCTAACCTCAGCTCGATAAACTACTTATTCCTGGTTATTTATTATGATTACTCCTCCAGTTCGCGGTGTCTCATTCGCCTCTTTTACCTCATATGGTTTTAGCACTGAATACCTCCCGCTGCATCCCCTTAAGCTTAACAGATTATGCTTCTTTTCTTCTTAGTTTCCATTATGGCCTAGGTTTTTTAGCTAAAATTAGACGTATTCTTTACACTCACTCATAAATTCCTTCACTTCATAAACGGAATTATTCTGATCACACTACACAGCCCCAAAAGATAATCACGCGACATTACTCTCATTATTGTTATTCTTTAATTCTCTGCTGCTCACATATCCTTTTAATCAAGCTCTCCAGTTGAAAGTCTTCTGATGACCATACCTGTCCTCTAAGTTCTCCAGATAATGCAACATTGCGCATTGCAACTTATAAGGAGCCACTATATTAAATTATACTAATTCTTGGAATCCCTAATGTTTACCGACTGAAAATCTGCCTCGCTGGCATTCCGGTTGTTCTAAGTTAAATATATTTCCTCTAAGAAGAGATAAAGTCCAGAATAACATCCAATATACGTCATTAAAATTGAAAGTAACAACATATTCTCACGCCCACAAACCCCTAGCGCAACTTTAAGTCCCTTTGCATTTACATATTGTGCTAATAGTGGTTTACCGTATCTCTATCTACTTCATTTTGAGCATTACTCACAACTTTTATCACTTCGCTATCCAGCACCTGCACCTCGTAAAGCCCCTGTTCCCTTGCCGCTATTGCCGAATTCGATCCTGACCCACTTATATAGCCAATATAATATACTATTAAGACTCCTGATACTTTGTACAGTTGCCTTTTCCATCCATTGTGATATAATAAGCGGACTCTCCTCAATCCTACTAACATTAAACCTTGACTTTTTATCGGGACAATCCTCCCTACTTTCCAAATATGCTCTTTGTTTACATACCCTGTGAACCTAAACCTCGCTATGCTCTTCAAACTTTTTTTCAGGGGCATCTATTTTTCGTAGAAGCCATAAATTTATATCTAAAAGTTATTGCTATGCTCTCTCGTCAGGGGCATCTCTCCTATAAACTCTCATTCGTGCCTAATGATGAATTCTCTCAATACTTTTCTCCCAACTTTAGTAATCTCATAAACCCCTCTGCATCCCGTCTCTGGCACCCACCATGTATAATTCTTTCATCACCCGGTATCCACGTATACAAATTAAATAGCAATGGGACGACCACATCCCTGCCCACAGTTCCGCCTAATTTAATATTAAATGAATTCACTCATTCACTTCTTTTCTTTATTTCTAACACACACTGTTTCTTACTTTAAATATAGGTCAACATTTTTAGATTCCATTCAGGATAGATTCCTACCACACCACCATATAATATATCATGTAACACTCCGCCATAGTTAGTGGGAATTCTTCGATGGACCCCTCTCAATAATCCGGCCATACGCCTATGTTGATCGCTCACTCTAACTCCTTAAATACAGTTAGTTTTCGATTTATACTTGCTCAACTTCTCTCTTAACTCTTGCTTCAAATATAAAAAAGACAATTCAGTCTAATAAATTTTTCATTTCCACATTTATTAATAAGATTGGCAAAAATGATATCCCTCGTTCTCTCCTAACAATCAGCCTGTCTCGCGAGCTTCAACATATACGTTACGTTCGTACTAACCATACTTGGTTTCCTTATCTCATATCCTCCTTACGTTATCCACCTTAGTCTCTCTCAAACTCTTCCTTATCAAGAGTATACGAGCTACTCATCTCAAAAATCTACCAAAATAAAAATCACATCTCGGCACATATCATAATATGTATTAGCAACGTATTTTCAATATTATTAGGTGTATCCCTATCACTACTTCAGTCATGTCCCAAGTGCTTCTCCTATCATTCTAACACCTTTCCCCTGCCCCTCACACTTCGATCATGCCCCCACACTACTTAATTATACTATAAATTATATCGACATACCTTAATGGTTTTCTGCATCACCCTCTGAGTAGCTAGTGTAATCGGTTATATTCCTCTTTATGGCAGATATAGTTCTATCTTCAATACACATCCCCGTTGTCCCCACTCCTCTTTGTTAATTTTTGTTAATCAATAACACTTTCCAGTTTTAGTATCGTTACACGCCGCCAATTCAAACTATCGTTCTTAATAAATATAGCAGAATTAACTTGTGTAGAATATATTCTATATTCATGTGTAGTGTACTCTAGCTCAATCCCCTTTTCAGATGACCTTACTACTTCAAACTATTATTCATATAACCCTTGCCCCGTCGCGATGGACCATTATCTAACCTAATTATTTTTAATCACACTCACTGTGATCATTTACGACACCTCTGTACGCACATGTGTATATCGGATAATAGAGCTTTAGTTACTATGAGCTCAATTTATTCTTTCCTCCTCACGATTTCTTTCTCTAATCAATGATGGACTCCCAATACAAATACTCTCCTCTTAATCACATTTGGTATGCCAATGTAATAGAGGTTTCGGATAGTTTCCATCTCAATACCTCATCTTTTATAATTGTACCACTCTATAACGCACCTCGTCTCTTCACCAATCAGTTCCTTCAGTCACTCGACGCACTCTTTTTACCAATACCAGCATATATCTTATTTCTTCTAGCCCTTATTATAAGGGACGTATACTGCTATTTCCTTCAATCCTCGGAACTAATTATCCCGCATTAATCGCTTGTTATCACAACTTACAATCCACTCTAACACCATCTCGCCTCCGTTAATAATAATAATAATAATAATAATAATAATAATAATAATAATAATAATTAAAATAATAATAATAATAACAATAATAATAAACTATTACCTAATGAGCTGTTGTAGCTTCCAGCAGCAACTACAGATCTTAAGTGTGGATGACATGAACTGAATTCATATTAGATAGATTGTTGGAAAATATTGTATTTATTAATAATATTTAAATCAATAGATATAATCAAGCTTTCGAGATTTTTTTTTTAGATTTATTTACATGCATATAAGCCGTGATTAAATCTACTAAACTATCGAATGTATTTTATACTTTAAAGTACAGAGTGAGAGAACCGTGTTCAGTCTATCCTATATAAATTATTCGACCTAGTTATCACATACCTTTATCAATTACTATTTTGACATTTGCCGTTAACATAGATTTTATATATTTGTGTCAAAGTCTACTGGTAATGTTATTGGTGTGAATAGTCGACTCTGCTGAATGAGTGATCGTTTTTATTTATAAATTAGTTGGTCAAACGACGATGCTGGCATCGGTTTTCCTTAGTTTTTCCTAGGTTCATTTTTTTTCTTTTAGCTGTTTTTTAAATTTTTTTATATAATTTTTCAGAATGAAAACTGTTTAAAATAATGTCAAGAATCGGCTCTATAAATATTGATATACTTTAAACTCTGAGGTGTAGTTTAGTTTTAAATGGCAGGCATCATAATGTAACCTTTTGGTGTGTGTGTATATTGTGTAATAATATTATAAGCTAATTAACTTACCAGTGAACCTAACTACCTATCATGAATGTATGCTCAATCTTTCCCGCTCTAAATTTCTCTCAGATTCGCGGACGAAGAAGTGTATTTTACTAAGCGTTAATTGTTGATAGTTTTCGATCGTTATTTATCAACCGTAGATCGAAAATGATTTAATTAAAAAATAAGATATTTATAAAAGAAAAGTGATATTATTATTAATCGCTTTCGGAATCACACTTTCATAACTAAAGTCTTTCTACCTCTTTTACTCACTTTGATTTGGAATGCTAATCTATTCTTAGTCTTTTTTTAACCCTTGTAAGGAGTTGTTATCGACTTTCAGTACAGCGTATATTTTTATCAAAGTGGATTACGCACAGAAGAGAGCGTAGCTTACGAAGCAAAAAAGTGTTTAAGAAAAGAGCAATCTTCTCAGACATCAATACCAAGTAATTAGATATCTGTTAGAGAAGAAGCAGTATGTGTTCTCAATGGTTTATAGAAGTGATTTGTCTTTTAGAACAGAGATGCCCCACGGTTATGGAGAAGAAAGTATAAAAGTGTAGATGGACCATAGTCTGCCTTAAGAAATATTCTGATCGTGGCCACACAAATGGAATACATATATAAAAATAATATGAGTGATGTTACCTCACTAATATGATATATTGCATGGAAATTTATCGTGAGAAGTACCCTCGCATCGTTTAGTCTATTAGAGTGGTATTTAAATGAATTCGGGCTCTTGGAAGCTATTGGTGATCATATATCTATTTATTAATATAGTTGACAATCAAAATCTAAAAAATATAAGAATATGATAATAGTATATTATGGAAGAAGGGAGTAAGTATATTTTTGGACACACTTGAAAAGACTCAATTGTTGCATCCTTCGATTGGATTAAGATGACTTACCTCTTGAAAATATAATTTGCTTAAAAATTTGTACCTTATAGAAAAATCTTTTTAGAAACATAATTTCTAAATAATAAATTGACTGATTGAGTTTTAAAGAATGTGCAAAAGAGCAGGAAGAAAGATTATGCGTGACATTCGCTTTGCTGGAAAGGCATGCTGGCGCTGGCATTTGGGTTTGTTTACGTAAAAGTTTGCTTATCACCCAAGAGATTTTTTAGTGCACGAATAAAACAGGCTGTGACTTTCAAGTAATCTTTACAATGAGAAATTGAGACTGGGACTAAAGAAGTATCGATATGATTATGGCACGTAGTTTCAATGAGGACAACTTTCTTATATTGTCTTTTCTATGTGACAATGTAGATAGACCGGTAGCTACTCCTGAAATGTGCGCATCTATACTCGGACGACAAAGCGCAAAATTTTACGGGTTTATAGTATCTAACAGTATTTTTGAGATTATCCCATTGCAGATCGAGTGGGTTTGTACATAAGTAAAAAACAAGAATCGCGCTTGTGATAAGGAAGTATTTCACAAAGGTACGGTTTTTCAATGATTACTTATACACTCATAAGAAGGTTAAATAAAGAATATTACAGTAATTAAGAGACTAGCAAGGATCATTATGAGTGAATAGGTGTGGAGATATTTAGACCGTGGCTCTAAGAGGTAATAATTTTTGGTATATATTGATATTGTCATCCTTCTCTAGACATGTGGACAGAGAAACACCCTATGACGTGACTCTCTCCTAAATTTCGATCATTGCCCACAATGACGGTTAATATAAGTAAAACTTGGATCCCTATGGTGGGTGTGCTTAATATGCGGGAACATCACGACGAGTACTGCTGCATTAGGTTTAAGCGCTTCAAGCTTTAAATAGTGTCCTCATAACAGCCCAATAGTTGGAAACAATAAATTTATGTGCGAAAAGAGAGAACTTTTTTCAATTATCTCAATAGATAAAATTGTTTAATACATGGGGCAAGGGTTGTAGTTTATTTCAAAATATTAATTATAGGAAATGTTTATACTTAGAAAGAATAGTGAAGAGAGATTGGAACACAAGTATAGACGTCTTCTCTTAACGATTCAGAGTAGAAAAAGAGGAGAAAATCAAGTATTATGGAGACATTACCGAAGGATATTACTAGACAAGATTTATGTCGTAAGACCTTTTTATAGGTTGAATATTGGGAGAGTAGAATATGACTAGCACCGGGTATAATGGTAGTTAAGTGGGCAGAGATAAACGGTGTAGAATGTGAATAAACAGTCAAGAGGAAAAAGTATGCAGCCGCAGGTGGGTTTTCGCCTGATTACTGATTGCTTGTTGCTGGGGCATTGGTTTTCTTAGTTTTCCCTAGGTTAGGTTTTTAGTATTAGAGACTCCAAAAATTTTACACATAAAGTTTTTATCGTTAGTGTGATGATTATAGTAATTATTGAAACCTGGTAAAAGGTTATTATTATATTTAAACCTATGTACCAAAGTGGAAATGATATAATTCTTTTATATTAATCACTGGATTAATGAGACTAGCAGATGAGACACCTTATACCTACTCGGCGCTTCTAGATAAGAGTGACGAATCATGACCGAAACATATGATGTGAAAGGTATGAAGCATGTAAGGTGTTTTTATGAATTAATGGTGAAGGTTAAATCATACAGTTTATGTATTTTGTTGTGTGAACAACGTCTATGTAGTATTGCGGTTTTACGTATGTAGTGGGATTTTTCTTTAAAGTATAAAGTTTATCTCTCCTTTTAGGGTTTGTTTAAGTTATCAAAAAGGAATGAGTGTTGGTACCTAATGGACGAAATTAAAAAGTCTCTCATTATTTTTGAGTGATTGAGTGATTAGATTTAGCAACGTATTTTCAAATGTATTAGTGATTTAGATTTGTTTAATGTGGAAACATAAAGTTTATTGTTTGATGGTCGTGTTAGCTCCTAAAATAAGTTGAGTGCTTGATCTTATGTGGGAGAGACCCACTCAAAAACGTATTTTTGGTGAAGGAATGAGTGTTTGATGTGCGGGATTTAAATAACAAGTTATTTTATATGGTGTATAATATTGAAAGTATGAGTGTTTGTGATGGGAAAATAATAAATGTGATTTTTGGTGAAGATGGGTGTCGATATGGGAAATAAAAAGTTATTTTTGTGTGAAGCATGTGTTGATATGAAATTAAAAGTTTTTTTGGTGAAGATGAGTGTTTGATATGGGAAATAAAAAAGTTATTTTTGTGAAGATGAGTGTTGTGAATATGGGAAATAAATTGAGTTTATTTTTGGTTGCAAGTATGAGTGTTGATGTGGAATAATAAAGTTATTTTGGTAACCCGTAGGTGATATGGGAAATAAAAGTTATTTTTTGAGTATGACAGCTGTGAGTTGTTGTGGATTATGGGAATTATGATAAAAGTTCATGCTTATTTATTTTGACGATTGCTGGCAAATTGAGTGTTATGATATGGAAATAAAAGTTTATTTGGTGGAAGATGAGCCGGTTTATGTGCTTTTGAGATTTATGCGCCGAATAAAAGTTGATTTTTGTGAATTAGTAATGATGTGTAGGAGCTTCCTAAAGATCTCAATAATAATTAGTGGAGAGTTAGTGAACTAATTAATCATATTTTTGATGGTTATAGGATGATAGTTAATTTTGTAGTGTTTTGAAGATATGTGGAAATAATACTAAATCTTTTTCGTGGAAGATGAGTGTTTGAGACATTAGTGCGGTACACATAAAAAGTTCGAAGATTTATCATTTTATTGGCGCTCTTGACAGAAATTGTAGGTCGTATTGATAATAATTGTGAATGGAAGTAAAAATAGTCTATTTGGTGCAACTTTTGTGGAGTTGTTGCTGATAACTGAATCGGGCACGAATCAAAATGTCATTATTTTTGCGCTCGCAAGATGAGTGTTGATATGGGAAATACGTATTTTTCTTGTGCTATGTACATGAAGATAATTTATGCTCTGCACAATTAAAGTCTAAGAGATATTTAAAAGTTTATTTAATAATCTCGTATGTTAGAATCGTACTATTATTAAAATATCAAAAAATATCGATATAACTGGAAACAAAAAAAGAGAACAAACACATTAAGTTAAGCTCATACAAAGGAGATCAAAATAAATGTAAATGCTTGACGTATTTAAGAAATAATCTTTGGTGGTAATATATGTATTTAAAATTCCAAGAGGGTAAGAAAAGTAAATAAGCAGTAATGTAAGAACCATAAGCTTCTTTACTTCAATAATTGGTGACTCGATCATTGACCCACATACAGGCATATTGAATTAGGATACTTTACCACTTATGAAGGATGCCTACAAAGATGAAAAAAAATGTATCGAGTGAAAGGATGAAAGAAGTAGTAGTGATGATAGAATTAAGAAGAAGATTTCCTCGTAAATGGTGTGTTTGTGCTGAGGAGTACCTGTAGTATAAGTGCTTGTAGCAACAGATGGAATTTTCTAGATACTCCATTCAAACCCCTTTTGTGGGATTTCTCGCTTGATTGGCTATAACAGTCTTTAAATGGAGTAATGTTTTGCATTGAAATTATTAGGAGAATTTGGGAAAGCGCAGTTAAATTTTGATAATGGTGGCACCTAATAATGCCTGTAATAAATATTACTTGCAACTAATGTCAGAATATGGTTACTTGGGTAATATGAGTAATATTTATTATTATTGGAATAATATATGGCTCAGAATAGTGGTCTCTATCCTTGCAGAGTATCCGTGTATTTCTTCAGCAACGTATAGAACCAGGTTGTCGATATACATGGAAAATTTGAGTGTCTCTGAGATATTGTTGACCACATTAATGAAGTCTAGAGAAAGCAATAATGCGCTGGCTCGACTATAGGTTGTTGTGCTAATTTACGTTTATCCCCGAGTTGTATATATCAAGAAGGACTTCAAAATCTCAATAATCCATAATTTTTTTGGCACGAGTTTCATAAAAATGTTTGGTCATATGACTCTGAGTATGTGCTTAGATGTATCCGTAGCATTAAGAAGTTTGTCTCGATCATGGCCTTCAACTCCCAAATTGACTATGGTTATAAGTGCCTCATATTGTGGAACCTAATGGATTTTCACAGCATCAAGTGTTAATGCTTGGTCTTCCTGAGAGTCTTATCATGCTGAACCATATACATCGTTCGATTTGCTTAGTATCATAATATAGTAACACTTTATAGTGGATTATATATAGTTTGAATTTTATATAGCTCAAGCCAAATCATCAAAATTAAAGATTTAGATGTTTAGTGACAATGATAAATTGTGGTTTATTGGGGCAACTCTCTCAATAAATGTTATGTATTATTTGAATTGGCTATACGTAATTTTAGAGATCTCCACTACCTTCCTCCTCTCTGCCAATAAACATGCCCCACTCGAAACTGACCCATCTAAATACTTTAAAAGTATGAGCAGAAATACAAACGCATAATAGTGTGTGAACTTTGCTGAGAACACGCCGCTGGCATTGGGAGTTTGTTCTGAATAGGGCTCTATGTTTTTCCATGCTGAGAGTGATTATTACTACATAAACGAGAGCAGCGAACTTCAAAGTGACTAAAACAAAATAAATATGATTGAAGATGAGCCTTTGTGACATCAGGATATAATGTGCAAGAGATCTAATAGTGTAGTATCAATATAATTTGTGTGAGGAAGTCTATTTATAAAAGGAAACTTAGATGACCATAGGCTCCTAAATTCGATCATTGCCCACAATATGAGATCATATAGATATATAAATAGATTGGATGTAAGTTGCCCAGTCCCTTAATTTATAGGAAATCCATTGAATGGGCAGATGCATAGAGACACTCAGAAGATCTGTTTATGCGTGCTATAAGATATGTCCGCTAGGGGCTTCTTTTAGTTATAGATAAGAGTGAAAATTTATCACAAAAATCTTAATTATAAAATATTACGGAGGAATATTAGAGACTTGTATAGTAAGAGAAGAAATAAAGATTATTAATGGTAGGAAAGGTGAATATAGTTGAAGGAGAGGAGGATGAGGAGATACAGAATTTTTATCAAATTAATGTTCTATAAGAAGAAGAATGTATCATCCATTAACTCTAGGAAGAGATGAACGCAAGTTGACCTCTCACCTAAAATATATCCGAAGATCATGGTGGCCCACTAACCAGTGTATTATTAGTGAAAGAAGAAGTGTGTGTGACTCCTTAATGTTTGTGTGCCGACGCACACAGCAACCGACACGCAGAGAGACGCACAAGGAAATTAAAATAGATGTTAGAAAATAATAGGGTAGTAGCAGGAAAGCTACATAAGCCTTCTAAAAGAATTTGGTTATATACACTTGTCTCACCGCGCATATGTGTTTATCAAGAAGGACCTTCAAAGAATCTCAGAGAATTTATCAAAATTAACAGGACAAAGAAACCGTGGTATATCTTTTTTAAGGGAATGTCAAAAAAAACGTTAGTTATCACGTCAATATTTTATACCTATGATGATGATGAAGTATTTTTAGCTAATTTTCTTTTGAAAATAGACACGTAAAGGCTCTCTAAAATTTCGTATAACGATCGTAACACAATGATAGTAAGTTGTAGATTAAATATGCTGGAATCCCTAATGTTTGCCTGGAATTTGCGAATTCTGCAGTGCTGAGGGTTTTGTTTCTTAGTCTTACGCGCCATTAGAAGTATTAATGTGTGAAGTCAAATAAGTGATGAGATTCTCGCAATAATTAACTCATAAAATTTGATGGATAGTGACAGAAAAAAAATGAAATATGTAGAATAGGAAGAGGGTTTTGTGTGTACAATAGGTGCTTTCTCTTGGATGGATTTATTATGTTATGATTCATGCAGATTTTTCCGAATAAACGAATAACATACAGTGATGTGAGTCAGATACTATATTGTTCTCCACCACCGAACATCTCGCCCATATATGTGCTACTTAGTTACTTGAATCACCTAATTTAGTTGTGTCTATAAGGACTCAACTCATCAAAGAGTTATGGTTTGGGGGATAGTTTGTGTTTACTACATAATGGTTTTATATTAACCGCTACGTATTTGGTGATCCTAATACTAGAAGAGTAGATTCAAAATTCAATAACATTTGATACAGTGTGATATTAGCAACGAATGAATTTCCAAGATTTATTTTATATTATTTTATCAATTCTATCCTTCGGATTGAACGCACGTTCAGCTCCTAAAATTGCGAATACATCGAAAACCCTTTGAGATAGTTAAAAGAAGGCAGTTTATAATCGGTTGAATAAGTAATGCTATGCTTAAAAAGGTTCTTCTTAATGGTTTGTCATGATTAATAGATCGTAATGCACATAGAGATAGAACAGACGGGTATTTTCTATATGTGATGGATTGATTTATGCTCTCAACTTTGAAGACTACAAACTCATATAATTTAAGAATAATTTGGTAAATTGTATGAAATAATTTATGTGGTATTTTTATATGTTCATCCTTCGATGACCTTACCCCTAAATTTCGATCAGCCACAATGGAACTATGAGTATAAATGTAGTTATTCACCCTAGATTTGAGTCTCTGCTAGTAAGATGGCCGCATAGGTCTATTTTATCTATAGCTCTCGTCACCGCCGACAGAGTTATGAAATTTCTCGAGGACATGTCAAATTCTCAATAAAGTGTGAGGAGCGGAAAATGGCTCAATACTGCTCGTTTTCAAATGGTGATTTAATATTATAGATAAACTTGATATATCTATAAAGATCACGTTAGTGCCTAAGATAAATTCGATCATGAGCACCATCAATTTACATTATCCAGTATGTACACATTGTGGGGAATCCCATAGTGAATGTTTGCTGAATACGATGCTGGCATGGGTTTTTCTTAGTTTTCCCTAGGATGTTTGTTACGAGTAAAGTTAATAGAGATTGCGCGCAAAACTCGTGCAGGTAAATAGATTGGAGTTTATCGCTGGCTAGTTATATTAAAAGTATATATATTGTATTATGATAAATATGATAAAGAAGATATGAGAAGGATACTTAGATGACCATACCTCCTAAAGTTTCGATCAATGCTCTCAACATGACACTAAATAGCAAAAGCATCTAAAATAATTATGTGAAGTCGCCTAATGTGTGCTTTGCCTGAAAAGGACTCGTGAGAATAACGCTCTTGATCACATTGAGGTTATTTTGTTAGTGGATAGGTTATACGTGAAGGGTTTTTCATCAGAGAAGATTCAAAGAGAGTGGCACACGAGAATAACATATGAGAGATTAGCAGACGAGTAATTTCAATGATTTTTGGAATAGTAAATGGTTCTAGTGTATGAATAGATATACGTTATACACATAAAAACTACGATCACTAAGTCTCCTAATTATATAAATTATTATTATTAATTATATATGGTGAAAATACGCCGTATATTATGTAGTACAATGTATCGCGTGTAATCACGGATGCTGGACATCACGCATATCTCCTAGTGTTTTTATCTTCCTGGAGTGAGATGTTTTGTGTAGATAATTTGAGACTACAGATCTTTAAATTAATAATATATTTGATGTGCTGAGTGAGTGTTTAATTTATAATTTTTATATTATATCGGGTCTTTCGAAAGAGATACTCTTGGTATTAATTTGTTATATGTTCTATCACCTTCAGATGACTCTTACCTCATAAAATTTCGATATGCTCCACAAAACGTGGAAATGATAAATATTTATATAAGTCCCTTATGATTTGGCTGAGCGATCTGGTCATTCGAGTCTCTCTACGTTTTCCAGGTTTGTCTCTCTAGTGAGTGAATCTTATACAAAATTACACTACCATATAATAATTGAGACATGGACAACGATATGAGAATGTTCAAATACATATCTAAGTTATGTTTCTAATTAGCTAGACCGCTCAAAGCTATCGCTAAAATGTCGAGTATGCCCATCTGAATTAGCTCTTACGGTATAGACATATTGGCATCCCTAGTGCGATATCGTGTGAGAAAACGTGCCTCGGGATCGGTGGTTTCGTGTGGTACCTTTAGGCTTTCTAGTTTTGTGAGTACGATTTCACCATATCTCTTCTCATACATATACTCTCGTGTTACTCGATATGCAAATATAAATCTTTAGTGGCATATTTTAGTGTTTTGTAATATGATTTTCCGCTGATTGGCACTCTGTGCATTCCCGTTAAATATCTCGGTCAGATACAATGTTCACTCACAGTAGACTATATGATCGTTTATATTATTGAAGAGTATCCCCTTAATGATTGCTTGGAATCGCGTGATAGCATTGGTTGTTCATAAATTATCTCATAGCTTTCCAGATCTTGTATTAACTACTTGAGAGGAGACTTACTATCGTCTACTCATAGTTACCATTGAGATTTACATTAGCCCGATTAATATTTCGCAGAATAAATATATTATTATATATAAAAAATTGATACTTGAGGAATCCGATCGTCCCTAAATATCTCCTGAGTGCGATGCCACAACATATTTAGCAGTTAATATACAAATATTTAATATATTTTGGAATTCACTATGTGGTTGCTGAATACTCGTATCGCTTGCATCGGATGTTTCTCTTAGTTCTACTCCTCTAGAGCTCCTCTCTCAGTAATTGTGCTACTCAAAATTTGAGTGAAATTCTGGCCCCAGATGAGAGTCTTAAATTTCTAATTTTTTGGTATTTTTATTAGTTTGATGCATCCTTCAGTGTACTATTACCTCCTAAGATATATACTCAGATCAATATCCACTCAATCAAAAAGTGGACTAATAATAGCATATACAACTCTCCTATAAAGATGGTCTCTCTGATACAAACGCGCCGCTGGCATGGTGTTCTAAGTTTTCCACATAGAAGAGTGTTATTTGCATGAAAAACATGTGCAAAAATCTCTAGATGATTATATTAGACATTAGGCATATACCGTTAGTATATTAACTAACATTAATATAATAGACATTATGTGGTAATTGAAACTGATAATCTTGATTGAATAGACCGTTAGCTCTTAATATACATTCGATCATAGAGCTCGCACCTTGACTATAGTAGATAATATTAGTTGCACAGATGTTCGTGTAGATCCTCTCGTTCGTTATCTCGAAGTAAATATAATAAGAGTTATATCCCTAAGAGATATAATTTAGTATAACGAGCTTACAACAAACATACTGCTGTACTAAAATGAGCTAGTGGCTAGGTAAAAATGGTATATATTAAAAAAAGGTAGGTCTCTCATATGTGAGTTGAATAATACTAATGCAGTGTTGAGATATCACGTCAAGAATTTAGTCGCGATAGTCCACACGCGTCACTTGGTTATAGTATAACTAGTGATGTGAGTATAATCGCTATGTTGTCTGAAAACGCGACTATGGATGGTATTGTCTCTTAGCTGTAGTTGACGCACTTCTAGGTTTTAATATAAGTGAAGGAGAGGTTTTTACCACCTCGAAAAATTCGTCAATAACATGAGATATTAGCAACGTATTTTCAATATTTATATGTTACATTTGAACGTTTCGGGTTTGCTATAAACTATATCAATGTCTAGTTCTTTGCCATGCCATTCTCGTTCAAACTCAAACATATAGTTGTTAAATATCGTTATAGTAAATAGTGTGAGAAATAAGCGAAGCTGCATCAGTGTTATTGTCAGTAGTTATTTTCTCCTCCTCTTCACGAGAAAATATATCTAAATGATGGTGACTAACAAGAAAAATCTTAATAAAATATTAGATATGCTCTCTCTAGTAGTAATATTGTATTGTACATCCTTCGATGACGACTATATCCATCTCTATAGAATTTTCGATATCATCGCGCCACCAATGACTATATAAAATTTATAGTACCTCTAATAGTGAGATTTGCTGAACAACGCCTGTCTAAGGCAAGTGTGAATTTAGTTCATAGAGTGGTTAATCCCTCCAGACGTGTATCTGTTAGTGCAAAAGAGTTGGTCAAATATAGCTCAATGAAATTTGAAGAATCATTAGTCACACTGAATAGTGATCTCAATCATAGTTATATTAATGTGTATGTCGATAATTAATGAAGTTAGATAAAGTTATACTTAGATGAACGCGCCTTAAAGCTGCTCCATTGTATTATAGTTGCGTATCAAATGGAACCCAAAGGCCAATTAGGCTTTTTAGTCAATTCAATGTGTTGAAAATCGCCCTAATAGGTTGATGAAGAATATCGCGATGCTTAGCATCGGATAGTTTGTTTACTTATATATTCAAATATAAAATTTCATATTATAGAGTACTAAAGAGACTACCAAAAATCTCAATAAATATAATTGTAGGTATTAGATGGACAAATATCCAAGTTATTAGAGAAAATATATTTATATAGTGTTTATCTTCGAAGGAGTGAGAAACGGATCACTCATCATCCTAAATTGCGAGATAAAGATGAAGAACCCGCACATAATGGACTAAATAATTCATATAGTGGGAATCTGCGCCTCAATTAGAGTGTTGTCTGATAGAGTCATAGCGATCGTATATAGTCATTGTGTTAGTAGTTTCCCTAGTGTTTTGATTAAAATGGTGATTCATAGATAAAATGCTCAATAACATTGATAGATATAGGCACGTATATGCGATAATTATAATGATACTCGTATATGTGATACTGAGCTACACATGTGAACTACTGTAGGGCTACCTATATAAATAATCTAATGTGACCAAAAACAAAATATAAACAAAAAATTGAATGTGCACTCTCGCAGTGCGTGATCCTTATGTGCTGATACTATAGCTGGCATCATCTACGGAATGTTTCTGTATTATATTTCCTCACATGAGTTTAGTAAGTGTGGTAGACTCTCAATAGACGTCTACAATTCAAAATTAGAGATGTTGAGTTTGGACGAGATACTATATTTTTGGGATTTATGTTGAGGTGTCCGTAATCACTCAGGATGACCATCCATGCGATATAGTTATTCG
Organism: Trachelipus rathkii; assembly: GCA_015478945.1. Taxonomy (NCBI): domain Eukaryota; kingdom Metazoa; phylum Arthropoda; class Malacostraca; order Isopoda; family Trachelipodidae; genus Trachelipus; species Trachelipus rathkii. Next base: position 14,589 of record JABUQX010108255.1, on the reverse strand, counting down.
ATATTACACTGTCCCACAAGACTATATGAAAAGAATAGTATACAATATAGATAAAATGTGATTAATACCTCGGAAATAATTACTCGCACAGTCTCGAGACATTGGAGTAGTGTGCTCCATAAACGAGTGTCCCCAGGTTTTATCAGAGATTTCGATAAAAGATCTCTCTCTCAGATAGGACCATTGAGGAAGCTCTTAAGGTCAACGGCTATTTTGAATATTTTATATGTTGTATACTTAGATGACCATAGCTCCTAAAATTCGATCATGCCACAATTACTATATAATATTTTTTGGGAATCCTTAATGTTTGCTGAATACGATGCTGGCATCGGTTTTTCTAGTTTTCCTAAGTTTTTTAGTAATTGAGACTACAAATCTAATAAAATTGAGATATTGGTAATATATTTTTGGTATTTTATATGTTCATCCTTCGATGACCATAACTCCTAAATTTCGATCATGCCACAATGACTATATAAAATTTGGAATCCTTAATGTTTGCTGAAAACACGCCGCTGCATTGGTTGTTCTAAAGGTTTTTCCCCAGTTTTTATCAGAAGGACTTCCAAAATTCTCCAATAAAAATTGAAGATGGCACGTAGTTTCTCAATTGATGATGTTGTGTTATATGATGTAATATACTTGTGAGAATGATCACTTAGCTCCTAGTGAAAATATCTGATCATAGTCGCGCAAAAATATAACAACTGTATATTTAATAGGTGAATAAGCACTAAACTCGTATATTCTCGTAATAACTGAGTGGGTGGCATCTCTCCTTTTTGTCTATTAAGTTATATTACGTCTGGTTTTATATAATAGAGTTACTCTCAAGTAAATTACTTCAATAAAAATTGATGTTACTAAGTGTGGAAGCAATAAGTTAGGTATTTATAAGATGTGATACTGTCGGATGACCTTACCTCCTTGTTGAAAATTCGATCATTTGCCCACTTCGATAGCTCTCATAGATATACTAATAATGAGATCCCTAATATAGTTCATTGACTGAGAACACGTACTGATGTGAATTGGTTTCTTTAGGTTTACCTTTCAGGTGTTGTAATTCAAAGTAAGTGTGATCGTGTCAAAATCTCATAACAATTGAGATGAATTGAACGGTATTTTCATAGTGTGATATAACATGAAGTCATGACTTAGTGTGGACCATAGCTCCTAAAAATTCGATCATGCCCACAATAACTGTGATCTCAATAACTCTCTCGACATATAATAATGAGAGATGGATGAATAATAAGAATGGATGGCGCAAGAATCTCGTGTTTATTCTTAGTTTTCCATTATAGGGTAGTTATTTTTTGGTAATTGAGACTACAAAAATCTAATAAAGAATTGAGACTATGGTAATTATAGTTTTTGGTGAGGTGTTTATTATGTTCATCCATCGACTTCGATGACCTTGACCTCCGTAAGAAGAGTGATGTCAGGTATGCAGCTCCAATGGGCTATTATAAAATTTTTAAATACCCTAAAATGATTGAACTGAAATCGTCGCTGCGATGGTTTTCTAAGTTCTTCCCCAGGTTTTTATCAGAAGGACTTCAAAATTCAATAAAAATTGAGACAATTGGCAATGTCATAGGTTTCATATGTAATATAACTATAGCATGTATCACGATAAGTGTGAATAATGTTTAATCATTGTCCTCCACATATTTAGTGAATTACTATAAAAAAATAACTTTGGAGAATCTATCTCTCAGTGGAGTTTAATAGTCTGGATCCGAATTCTAAGTGGCGAATCTCGGAGAATTCATTTTTCGTAAGATTATCCTCGTAGTTAAGTTTGAGATGCTTTGCTTAGAGAAACTCTGCGGCACTATCTAAATTGCAATAAAGGGAATTGTGCTAGTTAGTGTCAATATGATGTTTATGGAAATTGATTATGTTTGATCTATTCAATCTCGCACGTGCATTACTTCCTAGAGTTCTATATTCATGTCGCATACATAATAGACCTATATATGTGTTATATATTGTAGTATCATCCCTAATATGTGGGCTGATAACTCTTGGCTGCTATTTTGTATCTCTCATTAAGTTTTAACCGTCACTAGTCTCATTAAATGAATAGTATTATCTCGTTCAGCGCTAACAAGTCTCTATGTTACAAGTTGAGTTTATTTGATATTACGAGATATTCTCTCAAATATATATATATATAGATTATTTATTATTTATATGACCATAGCTCTATAGAGAAGATTCTGATCGATGCCCACATTGTACTACTATGAATATTATGGAGAGATCTGATTAAACTGAGCTCTCTGTAATATCAATGTGCTCATACTCTGTCTCTCTATAGTGTGTTGCTGTTACTCGCTACGTGGGGTTATATTAGTTATAGTATAGACATCCAAAAGTTAAACTGACAACAATCTGATCTAGCTCACAAAATATAATTTTAGGCACTCCTTTCTTTATATATGTTGTAAACTTTGCACGATGGGACACCAATACACTCCTAATAAGATCTCACGATAATCGGCCACACTCATATGTACTATATAGACTCTCTGGATAAATACAACTAATTGTTGTGTTGCTGAGACAGTTAGAATAAGGGTACTTAGTATATATTACATAGTGTTGACTTTCCTTAGGTTTTTTTATCAAGAAGGATTTCAAATATCTCTATTAAGCGATTGATGATATCTCATGATACGTATTATTTCTGCAATTTATTTTTTTTTATGTGTGAGCAATTATTAAAAAATAAAATAAATATACGTTAGATGGACCATAATAGTGCTCCTAAAATTCGATTCATGTCCTCATAGGCTATAAGTACTACTATAATTTTGGAATCCTTAATGTTTGATCGCGTGGTGAATAACAGGTAGCAGATCAATAGAGTAAGAAGTAGCTAAATTTCATATTAGATTTAGAGGCTGCCAAACAAAGCAGGAATTAAACATCAAGGTAGTTCATAGAGATGCAGTTTAACAGAAACAGTATGGCTCTAATAAAAAATAATCTATAAAAATATGAAACGAATTTTAAACTAAACTTCATTCTTCATAACAAAATAAGTGAAAGAGAAATTTTCTACTAGTGAAGGTCAAAATTTATCAAAATATATAATGAAGTTTTTTCTAAAAAACAGTCACAATATAAGACTTGCAAATTTAAAAAACCATAACTTAACTTCGAACAAGATCTCTTTAGAAATTTTTTAGAACTTAGAAAATTTTTTCAAAGAAATATAGAACTGATTACAAAATGTATAGAACATTTCCGCACATACTACTATATTTATAATATATATTATATATTATATCAATATTTTATAATATATATATAATCAATCATATATATATATATATATACTAGTATATATATATAATCTATACCTATTATAATATATATATGATAATGTATATAACTTATATATAACATATATATTATAATATATTAACATTACATATATAAGGTAGTACACACACGTTTCTCATAATCCATAGATGAATACCTATCCGCTCATCCCGCAAAAAAATTAATGCGGATGCGAGTTGCGAGGAATGCGGTAATGGTGAAAAAATGATGCGGAGGATCCGGATGTGGTGTATCCGCAACACCTCAATAAAAAAAAAATATCCGTCAATAATGTAGTTGTATTATAGGAAAAAAAACAAAAATAGTTATCAAATTACTCCCTCCCTCTCCCTAAAAATAAATTAAAAATAATATAATTAAAAAAAATAAAAAAATTTATATCCAAAAAAAACATAAAAAAAATTACCAATTAACAATAAAAATAAAAATTAAAAAAAAATACAATAATAAAAATAAAAATATAAATATAATATAATAAATATATATACCTACTTCATATTACTAGATATGTGTGAATAGGAGTATGTGTGTGTGTGTGTGTCTGTGTGTGTGCCGTTGCTGTGGGTTTCAAGGGTTTGATTCTATAAAGAGGTGACTAAGAATAAAAATGAATATAAAAGAAAAATTATAAAAAAAATACCAACAGAAATTAAAATGATAATATAACTATTAATATTATATTATTAGTATTATTATTATAATTATTCATATTATTATAATCAATTATTTATTGATATTATTAAAATAATTATATTATTCATTATTATTATTCATTATTAATATATTATTATTTATTAATTGATTATTATTATGCCTCCTGTTTATTCGATTCAAACACAGTTGGCAAGTTTCCCGGAAGCAGATTATAAAAACAAAAAAGTAAAAGGATTTTTTAATCTTAATTAAACGTTAGCCAATAATAATAATAATAATCAATAATAAATAATAATAAATAATAATAAATAATAATAATAATAATAATGAATTAATAAGATATAATTAATAAAATTAAATAATAATAAAAATATTAGAAGTTATACAATAATAATAATAATAATAATTAAGAATCAATAATCAATAATAAATAATAAAATAATAATAATAATAATACATAATAATAATAAATAATAATAATAATAATAATAATTGAAAAATAATAATAATAATAATAATATAAAATAATATAAATAATAATAATAAATAATAATCAATAATAATAATAATATATAATAATAATAATAATAATAATCAACTTAAATTAATTATATAATATAATAATCAAATAATAATAATAAATAATACTCTACATAAAAAATATATAAAATAATAAAATAAAATCAATAATATAATAAATAATAAAATAAATAATTAATAAAATAATATAATAATAATAATAATAATAATAATAATCAATAATAATAATAATATATAATAATCAATGAAATAATAATAATAATCAATAATAATAAATAATAATAATCATTCATTTAATCTTTTTGAATATATAATTTATATTTGATCGCTTGACTTAATGGGGAACTTCAATTGACAGTTGGATAAACATTTAATGAAATTTATTATAAATTCAATAAGTCAAATTCCTTACCAAAGAATCATTAAAGAATTCGAACAACAATAATAATTATATTTAATGTCCTAAAATCTTAACTTATTCACTGACGATAAATAAAAAAAGATTAGGAGACACCATAAGCAATTGAAACAGCGTAAAAAGTTACTAATAATAATAGCACAGCTTTAGACTAACTAGTTACAACCCTTAGATGTCAATAAATCTTCAATATAAAAACAGAGAAAAGAAAAGAAAGAACAAACAACCAACAAATTTTCTAAATTTGGCTAGGCTAATTAAACAACAACAAAATTTTTTATAAAAGTTAGCCATAAGCTCAAGAGCAAAGAGCGTAATTTGTTAGCTACAGCGTAATTAGGTTGACCTCGCTTATAGTTCTACACTTCCTCGTCACTTCACTTATCAGGACATTACGCGCATTCATATGAAAACAGAGAACTTTTACAGGAGATACGAGTTGACCTGAGAGGGAAAAGACAGTTTCGTGCCAACTTTTTCTTTCAAATACAAAATTTATATATATATTATATAATATATATATATATATATACTATAATAAGTATAAATATATAATATATATAATATATATTAATATTATAATTACATTATATATATATACTATATTATAATATATATTATTATATAATATATAAATTATTTATATATATATAATATATGATATATATATATTGATGTCAGCATAGCCGAAAGCATCATCACGGGCAGCGGTAAGTCATATAACAGCTACAGGAAATAAGATTAGTTAGGGTTGATTAGAGACATTGTTATCGCGCTTAAATAAAAAAAAATAACGTATTGAAAATTTAAATGTTAAAATTTAGCAAACTGTTATATAATTATTTTTATTGGAAGAACGAAGGCAGACCTAGCGCCCTCCGAGGCGAGCGTAAAGTTGCAAATGTCGATTTTTTTAACTAAACGATACCCGAAGGGTACAATCACAAAGCAGGACAGAGTCGTGGGTTTTCGGCCTACCGGCGGGACGAACGGAGGGACTCGTCCCCCTCTGTCCACCGTCGGCTCGAACCCCTAAAAAAAAATAAAAAAAAATTAAATTTCCTCAGAATAAGTAAAAAAACAAATTTGTAACTCCTTGCTCGTCATACTACTTCAAGCAATGGCAAGGTTACCTCAACAAGCAGTACAGTGCCAACCTAAGATGATACTAATATTAAGGTGATTAAAATAAAATGTTAGATAATAAATTTTTTTTATTTCATCGCATGAAATTGCTTAGCCTAAACATCAGAAAAATGCTTATTATATTTCCTGTAGCTCTTATTAGTTTTTTAGTATACATGCATTTATAGTAACAAGGGGTTTGCCAGCCAAAATGACCGCGACCATTTTTGACCTTATTTCTGACCCGGCCTTTTACCGCTCAATTGACCTGATTGCGCAAGCCCAATTTCTTTAGCCTTAACTTTTTCAGCCTTGACTTTTTGAGAACCCGGATTTCTTGAGAACCCGGATTTTTTCACCCCCCAATTTTTGAGAACCCAAATTTTTGGAAAACCCAAATTTTTTTGAGAATCCAAATTTTTGAGAACCCTAATTTTTTGAGAACCCTATTTTTGGCAACCCTAATTTTTCGGCAACCGTAATTTTTTGCAACCATTCGAAGAAGGGTTGCCGCACAAACGTTGCCTAGAAAACCATTGTACGTATTCCCCCTAATTTTAGCACCCCCTAATTTTTTCGACCAATGGGTCATTTTATGCCCCACGTAATTTTTGATCTAGCCTTTCTGATTGTCTTAAACCTTGTTGACCATGATATTATCGACCAACCCTTTATCTTCATGGGATCGATTTTCTTGCCCACGGTACATTTGGCTTACCCTTTGCGCGTCTTCCATGGGCATTTTGCCCACCGTAATTTTCGGTACCCTTCTGGGTTTCCTGGTCAATTTTTGCCCACGTTAATATTTTGGTACCCTTGGTCTCCATGTCAATTTTGGCCCAGCGTCAATTTTTGGCTACTTGGTTCTTCCATTGGGTCGAATTTTGCCCACCTAATTTTCCGACCAACCTCTTGGTCTTCCTGTCAATTTTAAGACCCACCTTAATTTTTCGACTAGCCTTCTGGCTTCCATGGGTACGATTTTTTGCGCCCAAGCGTAATTCTTTGATCTTCCTTTACGGCTTAGCCTTATTTTTTGATGTCTTACCTTTGATGACCAGAATTTCGGCCATAACTTGCCGAGATTACCATGGGTCAATTTATGACCACAGGTAATTTTTGGCTCACCCTTTATGCGCTATGACCGTTGATCTTCTTTACCTTGTGAATTGACGATGATATTTTCGAACGCTTAAACTTGCCCACATATACCATGGCAGTCAATTTTTGCCGCACGCCAATTATTTGCCCACTCGTGGCCCTTCCGTCACATATTTGTCGCTAACTTGAACGCCTGTATGGATCTATCCTAACACACACACATATACGCACGCACACACACACCACACACAACAACACACACACACACCACACAACACACCACACACACGCACACACACACCACACACCCACTTATACATACATTCACTATGGACACTTACCAACTCACCCAGTAGATTACGCACTACATTTACATTATACACACGCAAACACGACCAATCTTTGGTCTTCCGATGGTCATTGTTGACAACCCACGGTAATTTTGTCCTTCCTTTTAGGGACATTAGCCCTTTTTTTTTTGGAATGTTATCCTAAGCCTTGTTTGACCAATGATATTTCGGACTTGACATTGTCAGATACCATGGATCAATTTTGACCCACGCTAACTTGATGGCTTGATGGTTCCCATCACCGTAAGAAGTATGTCTAGGGATGTTCTATTAGTGTTTCTAATGAGTATTAAATGAGTCCAGGTGGTGTAGCGTGAGTGCCAAGTGAGCTGCCACATGAGTGCAATGAGTGCCAATGAGTTGCCAATGAGTGCCAGTGAGTGCCACATAGTGCGCCAAGTGAGTGCCACATAGTGCCAACGTGAAGTGCCCCACTTTTTCAGCAGCCTTTCTAAGCCTACCCTTGAGCCTCAGCAATAGCCAATAGACGAACCCGCATCCGGCTGACGGAGACAGGTGCTCCAATACCCTAGTAATTAAGGATGAGGAATCGTTTGGTGTATATCTACAATCTAGCCAATATAGAATGCTGCCTTCACTATGAGTTCAGATTTTTATACACACCTTATAAGCACTTACACACGGCCATAGAACACTTACACACTTACGCCCAATACACTTACACCACTGCGCACAGGTACACTTACACATTACACATCACACCTCGAAGCTCAATTTTGAATGCCTCATCTTGATGACTCATCTTTGATGAAGTCATCTGTTGATACCAGCCTATATGATATCATCTTTAAGATGACTTCATCTTTCTTGATGCACCTCTAGATCATAAGCCGCCCAACCAAGCCGCAGCAAGCCCCCTCCCCGCCGAGCAAAGTATGGAGGCCCCGCACCCGTAGGCGGACCCGTCCGAGGCGAGATGAACATCAAAAACAGAAAATTAGGATAACATTTTTTTTTCATACTAAACATTTTTTATTAATAACATTTCGCTAACTAAAACTGTAACCATTACAGAGAGAAACTGTTCAACCCATATTATTATTAACATTATTTTTACTTAATACTTTTTATTCAATACTTTAAAGTATATAAATTTTTAAAAAGTTGTATGTAAAAGAAGAAAAAAACCAAGAGTGACCTATAATTAAACATGTTTTTCATTTTACCTAAACTGCTACGAAATTGGTATTAAAACATCTAACATACAACTTAAAGCTAAGAAATCACGGTGAATCAAATAAGGTGTAGCCTAACACCAAAGCGAGAGGGATTAGTATCTTCTGTTTTACTGCTATTAAGCTATGTTTTACTGCTTTAACTCATGTTTACTGTTTTAACATTATAGTGTTTTACTGCCTGATTTACACGGCACATAATTTATTAACATTAACCACCTTAAAGCAGTAAATTCAGAATCAATAGACGTGTTACCTACACCCTTAGGGGGGAATTGTATGCTTTTTTTACTGCCCACTTTACCGTTTAACTCATGTTTTACTGTTATAACTCATGTTTATACTGCTTTAACTCATATTGTTCTATTACTGCCCTTCTTAACTCACATATTCATTTGAACCATTACATTACCTTAAAGCCAGTAAAAATCAGTAAATCAATAGAGGTTGTTACATAGCAACAAGGGAAAGGGATTAGCATGCTTTTGTTTTACTGCTTTACTCTTAACTCGATGTTTTTAGCTGCTTTAACTCATGATTTTACTGTATTTAACTTTTCTGACCTTTTACTGCTTTAACTCATATATTTATTAAATTATGATTATTATATATTTAATGTATTTAAATACTTTTTATTTATTTATTATATTATTTGAATTATATTTTTTATTATTATTTATTATTTTTTATTATTTTATTTTTATTCATTTTTATTATAACTAGTCGTTATTTTTACTTCAGCTGCCTAATTTGTTATCATTATTGAGATAGAACACACCTACACACACCACAACACACATACACACACACAACACACACACACACACACTTACACTTCAATTACACACATTCACGTATGCACGTTAACCAAATTCACTATGACATCTTACATTTACCCATAGACACTTACATTTACACTTATCACACGCGGTCAACACACTTTACACTGTGTTATACACACACTTCCTATGATAGCCTTCTATACAACCATTCACTATGAACACTTACAGTTACTCCATAGACACTTTACCATTTACACTTACACTCACAACAGATTTACTCTACACTCACATAGATTACTTACACTCGACACACAGGATTTACTTACACTCACACATATTTACTTACTTACACACACAGATTTACTATACACACACACACACTTACACACGCACACAGATTTACACACAAACACACACACACACACACACCCACGCACACTCACTACAACATCATAAGCGTATTAATTTTATGTAAAACCATTTTCATGTTTTTAATAAAAATAGCCTCTTACACATCATGTCGAGACTCACTGGAAAATAACTTTAATATTTTTCAAAAGTTTCCTTCATACTTCTATAATAAATCAATCGAATATCTTTGTACAAAGAATTTGTCACTTGACTAGTTGATTACTTTTTGAGAATGAAGAGTGTCTAAACTCAAGATTTTAAAAAACTTTGACTTAAAATTTTATAAATTTTATTTTAAAAACATATAATTATTACGTACCTTAAACCAATAAATCAGTTAAATCAGTAAAGGCCACCCCTAGCACCCTCTACACCAAGCTATGCCCGTTTTGTTCTAGTTGACTTCTGCTTACATCATCTTTAGCCATGTAATAAGTATTAAAATAACAAAATCAAGATTCTACTCTGCCTAAATAAGCATGTATTATTATTAAATATTCTAAGTTTTATTTAAAAATAACAATACTTCACTTACATTTATATTATTCACCGATGTTAACTAAAAATATTCAAGTGTTTTAAATAATTCGGGTTTCTTTATTGAATTATTATCTATGTAATTCGTACAAAATCCATCACGCAGAAAACACAACAATCCGCACTCCTTACAGATACGAAAACTGACCTCTGTCTGTAAAATGTGTTGAAATAAACTACTTTAGGTCTAAATTTAGGATAATCCTTTTATACCCCCGGGGCGATATAAGCCTAATTCCAAGGTCAAAAATATATTTCAAACTGACCGTTTTCTGTAAAAGTGGTGCAATAACTACGTTAGCCTAATTTTAGGCCTAAAAAAAATATTTTAGATAAAGCCTTTTCTGCACCCAAGACGGCGCTAATTTAATCCTGAATACGCAGGTTAAAAGGATAATTCCCGTATAGACAAGAATCATGATATTATTATTTTTATAAATAATAATCAAACTGAAAACATGCTGGATCGGTAAGATCCTTAAGCAGGTAAAAAGGAAATGTTTTTCTTACTTGTGATTGGTCGGGGGTAATCCTTATGCTCCAGTTATGACTCGGCATGTGATTGGTCGACAATTATTTTATCGTCTTTTGAAATTAACTTTGTTCTTTAAACTTGTATTTTGAAGGTGTGCTGCTTTTATTATCTTTTAGACCCAAACTCATTTATAAAATCATAGTCATTTAGCTGTTACGCCGCACGTGCACAACTTATCCTGAATTTGTATAAAAGTGTTTATATTTTACTAAGTATATATATTTATGTAATAAATACTTACATTGAGGAAAAATTATTAATTTCACTAGAATTAGATAATTAATTCACTAGTTCAGAAGCTAACCACCAGGGCTCAGCATGAGCGCGCCACCCGAAAGAGCAACCAACCCCGCCCACCCTGCTAAGGGGCTGCGTCCCGCCGCGCCTCCCCGCCCGCGAGTATGCGCCCGCAGGCGGCAATATTTCGCGTCCCCGCCACGCCGCGTGCGCCCGCGGCGCAAATAGTTCCGCTCTCCCCGCCGCCGCCGCGTGCGGCCGCAGCCGCAATATTTCCGCGTTCCCGCCCGCCGCCGTGCGCCCGCAAGGCGCAGATATTCCGCGGCGAATTATCTTTAGAAACGCATACACACACACGCCACACAACGCACACTACTTACACATAAACGTATAATTTAATTAAAACATTTATTTTATTTTTGATTATGTATACTTAGTGTTATTTACCAGCATGCCTATTGTTATTATATTTAGAACACAAATAGCATCAAACCCACACGCCACACATACAACACACACCCACTTCACATCGCTGGCACATGTCTCACTACACATATACGTATAATTATTAAAACATTTTATTTTTATATTATTATAAAATTAGTGTTATTACTTATGGCCATATGTATTAATTTATTAGAACACAGTGCACATTCTCACATTATATCTACTATTCTTTTCTTATCTATTCACATCACTCACACACACACACACTCCTATTCACACACACACTATCTTATCTAATACACATTCTACTACATACGCAACACTCTACTTCTGAGGATTTTTATCCCTCAGTTTTGATGCCTCAGCTTTTGATGCTAACTTGAGTTCAGTTTTGTATCTTCTCAAGTTTATGTGTCATCTTTTGATGCTCGTAACTTGTGATACCTCAGACTTTTGATGCCCTCGGCCTTTGAGCTCAACTTTAATAACTTAGCTTTCGTACCTCAGCTCCTTAGTGCGACTTCATCTTTGATGACCTCATCTTTGATACCATCTATCTTTGATACCACATATATTGATGATTCAGCTTACTAAAGCAGTTTACACCTTACACACACACACACAACCACTTACACTTATACACACATACACTATATCTCTTATTCACACATACGCACATACACATAAGACACTTACGCTTCACCCATTAACACTTTACACTCACCCCCGCACACACAATATACTACTATAGTATATTTATATATATATAGTATATAATATATACTATATATTATATTATATATATATATATATATATACTTATTTATATATATATATATGATAATATATATATTAATATATATTTCATTCGCGCGCGGAATATTGCGCCTGCGGGCGCACGCGGCGGGCGGGACCGCGGAAATATTGCGCCTGCGGCGCGCACGCGGCGGCGAGGACGCGGCGGGACGCACCAGCGGGTGCGTGGTTGGTTGCCTTTGCGGGTGGGCTCATGCTGAGCCCTGGCTGTTAGCTTAATGAACTAGTGAATAATATCTATCTTAATTACTAGTAGAAATTAATAATTATTCGCTCCAATGTACAGATTTATTATAAATATGCAATATACACTTAGTAAAAAAAAACACTTTCTAATATGCTTAATTATAACTTTTGCACCGCTTAACAGCCAAAATGACTATGATTTAAAAGAGTTGGGTCTAAAAGAAATAAAAACACAACCTGCTCAAAACAAGTTTAAAGGACAAAGTCTAAATTTTCAAAGACGATAAAATAATTACTCGAACCAATCACATACGAGTCACTATCGGAGATAAAGCGATTACCCCCGACCAATCACAAGTAAGGAAAACATTTCCTTTTTACCCGCTTAAAGGATCTTACCGATCCAGTATGTTTCAGTTTGAAAATTATATTATAAAAATAATAAGAAACAATATTTTCCTGTCTATACGGGAATTACCTTATGACCCTGGCATTAGGATTAAATTAGCCCGTCTACAAAAACGCGCTTATCCTAAATTTAGGCCTAAATTTTAGGGAACTAACGTAGATTATTGCACCACAATTATTACGACAAAAGAGTCAGTCTTGAAATATATTTTGACCTTGAATTAGCGCTTAAATCGCCCCGGCATTTACAAAAAGGATTTATCCTAAATTTAGACCTAAAGTAGTTATTCCAACACATTTACAGAGAGAGGTCAGTTCGTATCTGTAAGAGAGTGCGGTGTTGTTTGTTTTCTCGTAGCATGGCATTCCCACATGCTACATAGATCAATTAAATAATAAAGAAACCCGAATTATTTAAAAAATCTTTGAAACTATTTTTAGTTAACCATACGATGTGAATATAAAATGTAAGTGACATATTGTTATTGTTTAATAAAAACTTAGAATGATTTAATAAAATAATGTTATGTTAGCAGAGAAGAATTTTTTTGATGATTCAAATTGATTCACTATGATTCAATATGATTATCTGCCTGTAAAGCCAAAGAAACAGTACAGTCAATAGAACAAAACGTTGGCATAGCTATGATGTAGAGGCGGTGCCTAGGGACCTCGCCTACTCGATTTACTGCATTTATTGCCTTTAAGCGTACGTAAAATATATGTTTTTAATAAAATTTCATAAAATTTTAGTAAAAGTTATTTAAAACTTGTAGTTATAAAATTTATAAACAAAAAGATTAACAGTTAATAATAAATTCTTTGTTCAAAGATAATGATTATTTATTATAGAAGTTTATAAGAAACTTTGAAAAATTTATAGTTATATTTGAATGATTAAATATAACATGTACGCTGCTATTTCACATTGAATAACTATAAACATGTTCTTATATTAAATCAATCGTCTATATGCTAAATGAGTGTGCGTGTGTGTAGTGTGTGATGCTGTGCTGACGTGTGTGCTGAAGTATGTTTGTAAATATCTAGTCGGGATTGGGTTCTTCAGTATCGGACTATGAATGTGGTGAGTGTGTGTGTAACCCTTTCAGGAATGTTTAATATTTTTCTAAGTTGCAACAGTAAATTCTGTGTGAAGTGTAAGTATAAGTTCTGCCTTGGTGAGTGTAAGTGTTTAAATGTCAAGCTGTTCTATGGATAAAAGTAAGTGTCATACGTGATAATTGTGTATACAGTCTCATAACCTTGGAATGTGTTAAAGTGTAAGTGTGTGTGACCGCGTGTGTATAAGTGTAAATGTAAAGTGCTATGGAAGCTTAATTGGTTAATAAGTGTTCATAGTGAATGTGTTGTATAAGTGTCATAGTGAATAGGCGTATAAGTGTCATGGTGTTTGTGGTGTGTTGTGTGTAGTGTGTGGGTGTGTGTGTCTGGTGTGTATGTGCTGTATCTCTCTCTCACG
>JABUQX010108254.1:10000-17415 GCA_015478945.1 Trachelipus rathkii | reverse complement strand
GCAAAATAAAAATAAAAGAATAAAAACATGTGCGTATTTTAAGAGAACTTCTTACCAACCTCTATTAAAATTTTTAATGTTGAATAAGGAAAAACCAAAGTTTACCCTATATGTAAACTTTGGAAAAACTAATAATAATAATAATAATAATAATAATAATAATAATAATAATAATAATAATAATAAAAAAACACAACTCAAATCCATTATGATCGCATATATTAGATTGTGTTATAATTTTTCTTATTAAAATAAATAAAAAGATATTTACGTTGAAAATTGGTAATATGAGATGAGATTAAAGGAAGTGGATACGTTTTCTAAGGGAAGGAAATTTTCATTTCTTAGACTTTAGAGGGTTCGCGGTTTAGGTTTACAATTAATAAAAATTCTAGTTTACTTCCACATATATTTTTTATTATTATTTTGTTCATTCACGCAATATCTGGTTTTCTATTATTTAATTTCAATATTCTTGCCAATTTTGTTTCTGACATTTTAGTGAGTACGATACCTTTTCCTCAAGGTTGGAAGCTATCGCTAAACCTTACTTATAAAAACTCTTATATACTTCGACATATATCTCTTCTCTTTTATTCATTCATTTAATATTTAGTTTTAAGTTTTTTTCAAATTCAATGTTTTAGTGTGTAAAAACTTAAAATATTAATATGTATATATACAATTGTGTAACTACATAAGTCTTACCTTGAGTTTGTTGGTTATTCAAAGACTTTTTTGGTCCTTGAGGAAGTTCTAATTAGATTTTAAGATAACTCAGCTTTTTGGCTTTATTAAATTATAACTAACTTATTAGGTTAAAATTGTAAGGTGAGTAGGAGGTAAAAAGAATAGAGGTAGGTTGATAAAGGTTGAGAAAGGGAAAATTACAATTTACCTACTAACTCTTTACATTTTGATTAAAATTTTGATTTCACAAGCACGACTAAATAGGACGGTTATTGAATTTGAAGTGAGTCCGCAGTTGTCGTAAGACATTGTGATTTTTTAGTGAAATTTAAGTGACAAAATGAATATCACATGTTTAGACAAAAATTATAAATTCTGCTTAAAATAAATAAGATACTGTTTATTATAGCTAATAGTTTTTTAGTATCCTACAAATAAAAACAAAAATAGACAGAGAATATATGTAGAAGTATATAATAGTTTTTATAGGTGGTTTATTACCTTCTTTTTGGTGTCTTGCTTTCCTTTGAGCATGATTTTTTTTTCTAGTGGTTAAAAAATCACTAAATTTTAATTGGCATGCGTCCACTTTTCAAGTCAAGCTATTGCTGTGTTCAGGTTGTTATCACAAGGGTCAACAGTATTCAAATAATTGAACAACAGCAAAACTCAAAAGCGTAAAAGGAAGCAATTTATTCTTTCATCACTATATCAATCCTTCACTCTCCATTATAATAACTAAAAAAAATAATTGAAAAATTGAGTCTATAGGGTCTTACTTTTGTTTTTTGTTTTTTTTTTTTTTCAAAGATATGATGCTGTTATGGCATAGTGTCATATAGAAACTAAATAACATCTTGCCTGTAGGATGTAGATTAATAGGCACTTAGATTAAAAACTTAATTAATAGAAATTGGATTAGTAAAAGGTAACGAGAATAGAGATAGATTGAAATAGTAAGAATTTAAAAAAATACAATTTTACCTTCGTACCCTTATTAACATTTTTTATTATGAATTTTTGATCTTTGTGAAGCGACATGCGCAAGTTAGAATCGTTTTGATAAGGTGAAGAACCTTTTTTCTTCGTGCCGAGGGAATTTTGGGAACAATTATAATCCCCTAGTAGTAGCCACAAGTTACAAAAATCCACTCAAACAATTGATGTCTATAATATTATGTGAAGCACTATAAGAGTTTTATTATACCCTACATTTCTCAAACTACTAAAAAAAAAACACAGAAATAAGAAGAGGATATATGTTGGAAAGTATATGATACGTATTTATATTTTCCCCACTGAGAATTTTGCAATGAAAACTATTGCCAATTAAAGAGTAAAATTTTATACAATTCAGATAAACTCCCTGTAGAGTCGAATTTTGACACTTATGACAGCAGCCCTGTCTAAGTGGTCTTTCTTTGACTGAATTGATGCGGAAGGAATTTTGATTCTGTGAGAGTTTGAGTTTGAGGTGAACTTTATACTGAAGTGAAGGTTGAACCATCTTAACATTAGCAGTATCACTATTACTTTGAAGAACTGAATTTGAACTTGAGGGTCAACCGACCTGTATTATCATTGTTTGGACCATCTGACTTGGACGAAGGTCATTCTTAGTCTTGAGCATCAGCTTCCCACAGGGGGACAGAGTGGGTAATAGGATAACTTCCAATGCGGTACGAGATGACGAAAATAGAAAATGATGACAGGTTTTTGGTCAAATCATCCTCCTTGTACAGCACACTATGATCTTATGTCATGACCAACAATGGACATCCAGAACTCAGGCCTAAAAGCCAGAAGGCAGGCTTATGTCTAGGTGTCTGAATATCAGAACTTTATATCTGCAAAAATCTAATTCCGCTGTCCACTCCGACTAGAGAATTGCTACTTGTCTGGCGCAAATTTAATTGATAAGACCAATCAATTCTTGAGTTTTTTTATATTTTTATTTTTTCTTATTTATTGTGATTTTTTTTTTAAGGCACAAATTGCGTTTTTTAATTATTATTTTTATTTTAAATTACGTAAATTAATTCCAATTATGTACTAATTATATCAGTTTAGTTAAAATATAATTTATATTTATTTAATTTAAGTTATCTAAATTTATAGTATATATATATACTATATTATATATATAATCATAATATATATATATATCATATTATATAAATTATATATATAGCTATATTTAATTATATAATAATATATATATATATATATATATATATATAATATATAATATAATATATAATATAAATATAATATAATATACTGTATATTCAATATAGAGTTTTTTAACTAGCCTAATAGAAGTTCAATAGCTCTGAGTGCTCTAATTTTATTTATTTCTTTCTTAAAACGGATTTGAATTTACTTATTATATAAATGAAATAAACTTATCATTTATTAGGTGATATTTAGGATTAGTTAGTAATTTAAAAAAAAGAGAGAGAGAAAGAATTTGTCTAAAAATCTACAGCTTTAATGTTGTTATATAACATGAATACCAAAATTAGTCTATTAGTATCCACTTCTTCATCACCTCTGATAGATATTCCCAATGATTCGTTACATCTGATGACACATACTACTTTGCTTTTGCCAAGTTTCCAATTCATCAAGAACACTGATGAAGTCTTCTACAGGTGTGAGCAATATCTTATTACCGGTATTACGATTAAGGAGTGCAAGTAATGTAGCGATCACCATTGCTTTTAAGACGTATTATTATTGCCATGTCATTAATAGGCTAAGTAATACTGTGGGAGGATAATTTCATATACATGATTGGATTTGAGGAGGGATGCCATGTTAACAACATTAGGAGCAAAGTCTTACTGAAGAACCTTTTCTATAAACAGCTACAAATTTAAAGAAATTATTATGACCAATCAGAAGAAAAGAAAACAACCGTCTCAATCCAAAGTCTAATACGTTAAATATTGATTTATCCAATTCCTCTTGACAACAAACTGTTTTTTTTTACATTATAATAATATATATATATATATATATAATATTTATATATAATATATTAATATATATATATATTACTTATATATACGATATATATATATACATATATATATATTTTAATATATATATATATATATATATATATATATATATATATATATATATATATATATATATATATATATATATATATATATATTATATATTATATATATATATTAGTACTATATATATATATATATAATATATATATATATATATAAGTATATATATATATGATATATATAAATATATAGATTTCCCAATTTGAACACCAGTATATGACGTATGAAAGTTGTTCTTTTCAGACAACATTTTCTCCGGGGGTCTCTTACAGAGCATTCGGGGGGGCGGACACACTAGTTTAACTATTCTACATAAAAATAGAGGAAATGATATTCTTGTCACCTTGTCAGCTAATTCATCTTATTAGATACTGTTCTTACCTGAAATAGCTAAAATCGAAATATACCAAATCTTACTAGCCGAAAAATATAGCAAAATCTATTTTGGGAAATTTATTGGGAAGTTAGATAAATAAAATAACATAAAGGTACGAAAACATTATTATGAGGAATATTTATTATATATATATATGATATATTATATATTATATATATATATATACTATAATATTATCATATATATATATAATATATATATATATATATATACTATCTATAGGTGAGAGTTATACTATCAATTATACTACTATATAATAACATATATATCATACTATATATATATATGAGTAAATATTGGGCCTTTTCAAATAAGGAAATAGATCTTGGTAAAAAAAATATATACTAATAATAATATATATATATATATATATATATATTTATATATAATATATATTATACTATATGTATATATATATATATATATCATATACTATATATATTATATATATATTATATATAACACTTTTGTAGGCCGTATGCCCCGACGTATAGTACTTGGTAAGTAGGAGTATATAAAAAGTAAGTTAAAGTGACATCGTATACGAGCATGTTTTCATTCGTCGCATACAAAGTCTACAGTATTTTTAGAAATCCTCAGTGGATCTACAGACCAATCGGATGAGCTTATCCTCATCATACAATGCATTAAGGTTTTTGGCAGCATTCTATTTCTTGTCTCACTTAGTATTCGGTTCAAAGTACTGAACGATCTTTTAACCGAGGCTATCGTTACAGGAATGACAAGAAAGATTCAGAGCTTTCTGTAACTACGCAATACCCACGTCCGCTTCCAATATTTCGACATGGGCTTTCCATCTGCTTTAAATATTTCGCTTTCGAGCATGGAATTGATATAAAAAATGAATGATTTCAGGTCAGCTAGTACACCTTCCGCAATAAACATCGGAAATCTGTCAAAAAAATTTCTAACTTCAATTATCCGGTAAATTTGTTAATGACTGGAACGTCTAAAATCGACTAGCAAATATCATTATATCAATTAGATTTGTTCGTTGAACTTTCATTCATTTTCTTCGATTACACCTTCGCAGTATATTTCTTTCATCCTTTAAAATGAACATTTTTCTATCATCTTCATCCAAGTAATCAGGCGCCACTTCAAGATGCCAAAACTTCTCACTATTTCACACGAACGTTTTTTTGTAAGTCGCTATTGACGTCTCCACACTGATTTGATGCAATATTTGCAGGTGCAATTTCTGTTCCAGTAATTAGGGGGATGACTTATATATCAATAATATATATCTATATATATATATATAATATATATATATATATATACTATATATATATATTATTATTATATCTATATATATAATATTCTATATATAATAAATATATACATGAGATCATGAGAAAAGGAACCACTAATAAATAAATATATTAACTAAGACCACTCCTTAGGGGAGTCCCACTTTGGGGCTGGGCGGAGCACCCATTTTTAGCCCCACTCCTAAAAAATGGCTAAAAATTCGGAATTATTTCAGCCGGATTTTGACATATAAACACCAAAATGTAGCTTTTTTTGCCCTCTAAAAAGTTGTTTTCCGGTGTAGTCATTCTCTTCAGAATTTTCAATTTTTCAAACCCATGTTTTGACATTCTTCGTATCAACTTCCAGAATTTTCTCCATTGATTCCAAACTTGAAATATGCATTAGATAGGTCCATTATCTAAAAAGTACAGAAGTAGTTTTGATTTTTTTAAGTTTTTTTTCAGCGTTGTCCAATTTCAAACCCACTTTTTTTTTTAAATTTGAAAATGAAAAATTGCGATAATTTTTTTCCTGTTCTGGGGAAGTGGAGCATATTTAGTCGGGGGAGAGGCACATTTTTATTAGATAATTTCTTTGTATATGACATTTAGTTTGGGATTTTGATCTTGAACAATTTTCCAAAAATAGAATTTGGAATTCGTTTTAACAAAAATTTTATTTTGGGTATACAACAATTATCTAAGTAAAAAAAGGTATCCTCGCCCAACCGACTAGCAAGCCCTTGAACATTGATGTTAATCGGATAAAGTAGAAAAAAAATTATAATCATATTACACTTCATTTCAGAAAATTTAATCGTTCAAAATTGTGAATGATATTGAGATACTTTTTTTTATACTTATCCATTCAACATCAAATTTTCAGGCTTGGTAAAATTTGTTAAAAAATTTCCCCAAATTTTTTTTTTTAAAAATTTGTTCCAAGAACAGAATCCCAAAACTAAAGCACTATACAAAGGAACATCATATCTAAGTAAAAAAAATGTGACATCTTCCCCCTACGTATATGCCCTGAAAATTCCACCACTTTCGCTTCGCAAACAGAAAAAAAAATTATTCGCAATTTTTCATTTCAAAATCCAAAAAAAAAAAAAAATGGGTTTGGAAATTCGACACAACGCTGAGCACAAACTCAAAAAAATCCGAAAAAACATTCGTACATTTTCTAGAAAATGGACCTAATCTATGCAAGAGTTCAAATTGAAGTCATTTCGGAAAAAAATTCTGGAAGTTGATACAAAAAAATGTCAAAAACAGGTTTTGAAAATTTGGAAAATTCTGAAAGAGAATGAATTACAAGCAGCACAAAAAACACCGCGGAAACAACTTTTAGAGGGCAAAAGAGAAAAACAAGACTACATTGTCCTGGCTCCGTTAAATGTATAAATAGTCCATGCGAACAACTACTCCCAGGCTGAAAAAGTTTCCGACAGTTTGTATAATAGTGCCATTTATTAGATGGGCTTGAAAAATGCCGACTAATCATGCACACCAGTCTCAAATCCATTGGATTACTTGGTCGTTAACTAATCGGTGCACCCTCGTGACCCAGTTTCCGATAAGACTAGACGATTATCTATATGCAATAACCCCATTTTCTTACAGGAAAGTCAGTATTATAACAACTTTGCTATTTTAGGCTCTATAAATACGATCATGTTTACCATCACTCTGGTGATTTTATTATTTATCTCGCTAGATAATATATAGAATTTTAATACATACATTTTTATTGATATTTGCTTATTAATGTATTTACGGCAAAAATTAATGCATGCTCGATTTTCTCCGAAGGGGGGCTCACTCTCGATGTCTCCGGGGGGCAAGCCCCCTCCGGAAGGTATGCCATGAAAGATAAATACACTGTGTCAGTACTGAAGCAATCTTCAGCCCAGTAAGTCTAATTATCGTAATCGAAAGATTTATTCATTCCACAAGACA
>JABUQX010108254.1:0-5000 GCA_015478945.1 Trachelipus rathkii | reverse complement strand
ATATATTATATATATATATATAGATATATAATATTATATTTATTATATATATAATATAATATATATCATATAAATATATAAATAAAATATAATAAATATTATATATATATACTGAACTATATATATAATAATATATATATATATATATATATATATATATATATAATATATATATAGATATATTATAATATATATATAAATAAATATATAATATATATATTACGATATATATAATCTTATATATTATATATATATAATATAATTATTAATTATATATTATAATATATATATATATATATATAATATATATTATATATATATATATATATATATATATATATATATATATATATATATATATATAATAGATATATAAAATATATAATATATTTTTATTTATTAATATATATATATAGTATATATATATATATATATAATATATATATATATAATATATATATATAAATATATATATATATATATATATATCGTATATATTAATATAATAAAATATATATATATATTATATATATATATATATATATAGTATATATACTATATACTATATTTATATATACATATATATACTTATATTTATAATATATATATAATGGAAATATAAGTAATATTAATTGAACAAAATACGTTATTTAATTGTTTTCATAAATAATTGATCACATGTAAACTACTTTAAATTATGCCTACGCAGTTTATATAATGCAAATTCTGGAATATAATTTTTAATGTCAGTATTACTACAACTACTAGAGACTGAAACAAAACTAGATAAAGCAGTAAAGATGAATTATTATTTTATTATTATTATTATTATTATTATTATTATTATTATTATTATTATTATTATTATTATTATTATTATTATTATTAAATTAATAGCTAGCCTCTTAGGATTACAAACGTATCGTAGTGACAGTTCAGTGCCAACCTGCCAAGGTAACTGAGTCCTATTTTAAACGCCTGGGAACTGCTCCCAACTCTCCGATAACGATGGGCTTAATGGTAAACCTCTTTGCTCATAATTCTCTTATTTTTCAACTTTTTATTTACTTTTTTTGTGAAGGGTTTACCTACAATAAATCTTTGATATTACTAACAAGTATCCTGTAATTAATTTGAATTTTATAGGTATTAATGTAATGGGATGTAATTTTTTTCTTAATTTTAAATAATTAGAATTATTCGTCTAGTTGTGATACCTTCTACACTTTGTTATTCTTGAATATTGCATTTAATTGTTTGACGATCATGGTCTTTAAACTTGTCTGGGGTTCAGCCAGAAACCGTATATTCGTTTCTTCCTGATCCTGTCTAGTTCTGAACTACTTTTTAGCTTTTTTGGACCTTTCAACGGTTATAGTAATTTCTCTTATTATATTTCTCCCAGTTTGCTTTGATCATCTTCAATCCACACAGTTTTCTTATTGTATTCTTTTTGGTTGGTAAACTTTTTCAAAATTCTGCTGTTGATTCTTTTTTAAGTTTACACTTTAGTTATTATAAACACTTCCTATAATAAGTAAAATTGATGATGACTCTCTATTTTTTGAAGTTTTGTCTATATATTTCATTTCAGTTTTATTCCACCGTTTCACCTCTGGTTCTGGAGAAAATTAAAAAAAATTGTCTGCGGAGTTGACCCGGGGGCGAATTTTTTTTAGGGTGGAATCGGACCGGAGCCGGAGCCGGAGCCGGAGCCGGAGTCGGAGTCAAAAATTTTTGGGCGCATATTACAAAATGACGGAGCCGGAGCCAGAGCCGGAGCCGGAGCCGTGGAGTCGGAGTCGGAGTCGGAACCGACAAACAAATTAATGTCCGCAGCCTTAGCCTTGACGTGCACAAGAGCAAAAAATGGTCAGATATACGAAAAATGATCTAAATGAAAATGTTCAAAATGGTAAATCTCGGTCAAAGGATTCATTCATATTTATTGGATGGAAGGAAAAAAGTTATAGCAACTTTTCACTTGTGCAAAAAAAAAAAAAAATGGTGGAGGGGGGTATTGTTAGCAGATATAAAATATTCATACCATAATTATTTGTATAATAGACCCATCTTTGTATAATTAAAGTTTCATTTCGACAAAGGGTGTCTGAATGGATCTAAAAAATGTCTCGAACAAGAATTTTCTTCCAAGTGAAAATTGAAAACAAACGGGTAAAACACAAAAAAAGATTAGAAATAGATGTTTTAGAGCTCTCTCAATGCTGCATCTTGCTGTAAACTGCATGAAAATTAAGAAAATTATGCCTAAATTTAAATTCTAAAAGATTCAGCCGGCAGTACCCAGTCAAAAATGGAAACCGGAAACCTATCATTCACACCAAATTGTCTGCTATCTGTCAATAGTCACTTAATGACTGAGGAATTAGAACGTATTTGCTTACAGGTTCCAAACATTCTTTTTTGAAAGCCAAGTTCTTTGGGGTTTTACACAAATAAGGGACAAATCAAACCTGCATAATCTTTAATTCTCTCGTTGACTTGTTATTGTTTATACTACCAGTGATCCTTCAAGATAATAATAATAATAATAATAATAATAATAATAATAATAATAATAATAATAATAATAATAATAATAATAATAATAATAATAATAATAATAATAATAATAATAATAATAATAATAATCGGCAGGGGATGTGACAAAAGCAATTCTGTTGCCACTTCTTCCAAAGAACATTCGTCAAATTGTTGGCGTAGATTCTTCACCGAAGATGATCGATTTCGCCTCGAAAGAATTTTCGCATAACTTGATCGAGTATCTCACAATGGACATTATGAAGGTTGTGAATCCGAGGCAACTTTTTTCTCAAGGATTTACCAAGGTAATTTTATGCTTTCTCCTTCTCTTTGTAAGATAGTTTCAAATGTTTTTTTTATCTATCTATCTATCTAACTATCTATCTATCTATCTATCTATCTATCTATCTATCTATCTATCTATCTATCTATCTATCTATCTATCTATCTATCTATCTATCTATCTACTATCTATCTATCTATCTATCTTCTCTTTCTTTCTTCTTCTCTCTTTCTTTCTTTTTTTCTTTTTTCTTCTTTATCTTTCTTTCTTCTTCTTCTCTTGGAATCATCGTTAAATCTTCTTTCTATCTTCCTCTTCTTCTTCTTCTTCTTCTTCTTCTTCTTCTTCTTCTTCTTCTTCTTCTTCTTCTTCTTCTTCTTCTTCTTCTTCTTCTTCTTCTTATTATTATTATTATTATTATTATTATTATTATTATTATTATTATTATTATTATTGTTATTATTATTATTATTATTATTATTATTATTATTATAACATATGTTATTATTATTATTATTATTATTATTATTATTATTATTATTATTATTATTATTATTATTATTATTATTATTATTATTATTATTATTATTATTATTATTATTATTATTATTATTATTATTATTATTATTATTAGTAGTAGTAGAGTAGTAGTAGTAGTAGTAGTAATAGTAGTAGTAGTAGTAGTTTTAATAAGGAAAGGTAAGGCACAACTGGATATTTTTAACATTGATTTAAATTCTTTTATAGATTTAATTTACTAGATCCAAAAATAATTTTTTTATCAAAGGTGAAGCGCCTATCTTTTAAATAGCATATATATATATATATATAAGGCATATATATAAATATAGCACAGTTATATATATCTATCTCAATATATATATATATATATATATATATATATATATATATATATATATATATATATATATATATATATATATATATATATATATATATATATATAAACACAGGTAACATCCTTTTTTACATTCTCTTCATTGGGTTCATGATCAAGAGTTGTGCTTGAAAAACATTTATGATCTTCTTGTTGACGAAGGACAAGCTTTGCTGGTGTTCCTCGCCCAGAACCCAATCTTCACTGTCTATGAGCGAATGAGTCTTAAAGAAAAATGGAAGGACTACATGAATGTAAGAATCATTAAGAATCATCTTTAGTGGTTTTATTTCTTGTCTGGTGTGTGTGTTGTGTGTGTGTGTGTGTGTGTGTGTGTGTGTGTGTGTGTGTGTGTGTGTGTATGGTTTGTGTAAAAAGGACGCTTGATTGAGAGATCGTCTTTTTGTCACTGAAACTCCATTGGGGATCTAATTTCACTTCTCCCTGACTCTAAATCCTTATCAATCATGACTAGTAAATCCTAATCAATCTAAATCAACATGAAATGATTGACGAAGATTTAGAAGAAGTTTGAATCAATTCATTTCAATACAGACATAATATAGAAAAAAGATTTATAATATTTTTGGATTGATTATTATTGTTGATTCAGAGTTTCATTGTGCAAAATAGGCCTTAGTCCTCTGTCCTTGAATCTTTCGCAGTAGAGAGAGAGAGAGAGAGAGAGAGAGAGAGAGAGAGAGAGAGAGAGAGAGAGAGAGAGAGAGTAGCGCTTGGCATATCGAAAACTTTCGAAAGGGTTTTGTAGAAATCTTCAATTTCCAGACTTCATTTTTGTGGTATCTATTAGTTTCTCTGTAACTTTCTTACTGATTTCCTTTCCAATCGGTCTGTAAGAGCAGTTGTAGACAGCCATCATTTTACCCTTTAAATCCATCAATAGTGGTATATCTGATGTAAAAATAGAAATTGCCTCTTTTATTTTAAATACCTTGATTTGTTATAAATTTTGAAATCCTAATAAATATTTAGTGTTTATATTAAATTTTCTTTTTAAATACTAATTTAAATTTTTCGTTTTACATTTTAATGAAATTTAAATTTTAAACTAAAAACTAATTTTGATTACTCTTGTAAAAAAGGACGTAAGCAATTTCATTCCTGTTTACCAATACAAGAATCGTCCAGAAAAATTTCTGCAAAATCTCGCAGAAGATGTTGGATTTGAAGTTCATTTTTGTCAGGCATTGGAAAAATCCTTCGCATTCACCAATTTAAATTTACTGAAAAGTAAGATCTTCCATAAACGCTGTG
>JABUQX010108253.1:15000-22346 GCA_015478945.1 Trachelipus rathkii | reverse complement strand
CACTGCATGCTACATCATTTGTTATTTCTTCATTATTTTTTTCAGGATCACAAACTCTTTTTGAATTACAATATGAAGCATCGTCATCCACTGATCCATAATCAAAATTGGCACTATGAAGCAATGAATTGTTTTTTTCTTCTTCATTTTTCAAATATTTTTCATTATTTTCATTATCATTCAAAGATATACTGTTATAATCAGTCATAGAAACTTGTAGATTTATACTCGATTTATTTTCTGCTACTTTTATCGTACTATCTGAATCTTCCTCTTCCTCTTCACATATTCTGAAAAGCTTTGATTCAACATGTTCAACATCATTCCAATCACAATCTACATATGATTGAAATTCATTATCAAAATATTGAATAAAAATATTTGCATTTTTAATTTTAAACAAGAGTTTAACATCCTCTTCATTTGGATTTTTTATTTTTGGTATGATTTTATAATTAAATAAAAATACCATAGTAGTAGTTAAAAAGTGCTAAAATATATATATATATATATATATATATATATATATATATATATATATACTATATATATATATATATATATATTATCATATATATATATATATATATATCTATATGTATATATAAACTACATTATGAAAGCTCAGTGAATGCAAATTAATTTCAAGGCATAATTCAGGATATTAGTTCAGGATAAATATTATAAACAAACCTCTAATCTGATATGCTGCTAATAATTGCCAATATTTTGAGTCATTTAAAAACAATATTTTATAATCATACTCACTCCTTGTACCTTTTAAGGGAGATTCAATATTGTAAGCGTGCATATGTGAATTGAATTTAATTACATTAATAATTCTAGAAATCACAAAATAAATGCACCCTTTAGATGAATTAGAACAGCATACATAGTCAATCACAGCAAATTTCTCAACTTCATACAATCCTAACAATGGAATCAAATATCCTTTGATGTACTACTACTACCTTCCTTTAGAATTCCACTATCTAGAACATCAGGAGCTTTATCTATGTCATTGTGGTCTACTAAAGGTTTAATTTCTTTCAACTGAATTTCCAATTCTGTAAGCTTGCTTATTATAAGCCTACTCAAACTATTAGTCTATAATATTATCCAATCTTTCCTCAGTAAACACTGATGCAAAATAAGCATTGAAAATATTAACCAATACCATATCTGAACCTGTAGGTTTTATCTTACTTTAAAAACTTGTTGGTCTTTATTGATATTATTTCTGCCCTTTCTCTGCCTTACTTATTGACTGAATAATTTCATTTCTAACTTTGTTATAATTTTTTAACTCCTTCACCTTATAATTTTAATAAATAAACTTTGTCTCTAACATAACTATAATTCTAATTAATGCTGAGCAATAGGAATATTTTTTTGCTGGCTATATCATTTTAAAATATGACTCAAACTCCACATTTTTAAAATCACTTGGCTTTTCTACCAATTTTCATAATTTTTTTGAGAATACTGGAAATGCACCAAAAATAATTAATAAAAGTTATTGGAAGTCTCTGTAAGGCCTATAACATTAATTAATAATGTAGCAAATATCTATAGCTTACGCTAAACTATTCAATTTAGAGTCAGTCAAACAATCTAGATTAGGTCTATGATTATGGCAACATACCTATCTAAGGTAGGTTAGAGTCTACAGCATAGACAATCCATATAGGTTAGGTCTCGGTTTAGGTTCCTATTAGTTCAAATTATGATAAGATTTGTTAAGCATACACAGGTTTACTATGTGTATACTTAACAAAACTTACCATAACCTGAACTAGCAAGGTACTAAACCAAGACCTACCTATACCAATGCTACATACCTAAACAAAACTTAGATGGATCTACGTTGCCATAAATGTAGACAACCT
Source organism: Trachelipus rathkii (assembly GCA_015478945.1). Classification (NCBI taxonomy): domain Eukaryota; kingdom Metazoa; phylum Arthropoda; class Malacostraca; order Isopoda; family Trachelipodidae; genus Trachelipus; species Trachelipus rathkii. The sequence goes on along the minus strand of JABUQX010108253.1, from coordinate 20,457 downwards.
AGATGGTTTGACTATTATATATATATATATATATATATATATATATATATATATATATATATATATATATATATATGCTATAATATATAATATATATATATATATATATATATATATATATATATATATATATATATATATATGTCAGACAGAGGTAAAAAAAAGTTTGAGTTGGTGGGGTAAAAAACACCTCCCCCCTTTCCTGAAAATATTTTTTTGAATTTTATGGGCTCTTCTGGTAGCCCTCTTTATTATCTAAAAAATGCCGAAAGAAAATGGGCTGCTCTAAATTGACAGTAATCAGCGATAACAAATGTTGAACCCCAGTTAAAAAATGGCTACAAAACTTTTTTAGTTTTTATAACTTCATACTTCTTCAAATGTATGAAATTATTTAAATTTTTTTATTAGGGTGATTCTTGAGATAGATAGAAGAACATGAGCAAACTAATAATTCATTTGAAAATTATTGAATGTCATGAAAAAAAAAAATTTTTACCCATCAAATTTTCCAAAATGGGGTAAAAAAAACAGTTTTTTTTAACCTGGATGTGTTATTATTAAAGTGCATAAAAGTTGGAAAGTAGCTTGGAAAGTAGCTGAATGATGACGAGGCTAGAACAAAGGGGGGTAGGGAGAAAAATGCTCATGAAAGTACCAGGGTTGTGGAGTCGGAGTCGGTAGTTTTGAAGAGAGCGGAGTCGGAGTCGGTAATTTTGAAGAGGGTGGAGTCGGAGTCGGAGTCAAAGTCGGTAATTTTCAAAAGGGTGGAGTCGGAGTCGGTAATTTTCAAGAGGTCGGAGTCGGTAATTTTGAAGAGGGTGAAGTCGGAGTCGGAAAATTTTTGAACCGGAATGTACATGAGCACTCAGGAAAACTAGAAGCATTGAAAGTAGCTGAAAGTAGCTTAGAAAGTAATTTTTTTACCCCATGTTTTGTTTTTTTTTACCCCATGTTTTGTTTTTTTACCCCATTTTACAATTTCAAGTGGTAAAAAAAATCTTATTTTAGTTTTTAAGAAAAAAATAAATTTTTAATACCTATTCCATACCTTCACTAATACCAACCTCAATAACATGTATGCCATAGCATTTCTATATGTCAAGTGTATGAGGAGAGAAACAAAAGTTAATGTTTTTTTTTACCCTGTCTGACTATATATATATATATATATATATATATATATATATATATATATATATATATATATATATATATATATATATATATATAATATATATATATATATATATATATATTTTATATATATACTATATATATATATATATATATATACAGCAGCTCTAGGCTTTAAGTGGCCCTGGGCGGCAATGACAGCACTGGGCTTTGCGTGGTCCTAGGCAGTTTTTCATAGAAAACATACACAAGTATATAAAGTATTAAAATCTGTACATTATATATATACCGTAAAATGGGGGGAAATGGGTAATTTTTTGAAGATTTTTTTTTTTTATGTTGAAGTGGCAAAAATCAGATATTTAAGTTAGACCCATGTTTAAATATTTATTTTCAAATTTAAAGCTTTGTAAATGTTATAGCATAACGAAAATATAAAAAATGTAAAGAAAAATATTTTTAGCAAATTTTTGAAAAATGCAATTTTCAAAAAAATTTTTTGGGGTAAAATGAGTAATTGGTGTGGGGTAAAATGGATACTTGTAAATTATGGGACTTTAGATTGAACAGTAGTATTGATATTAATACTGAAAGGTAATATAACTGTTAAAGATATTATAAAATTAATTTGGGTCGAAAATAACATGTGTAAGCTATATTTTTTTACCATTGTTAAAATCAATTTTTTTCTAAAATTATGAATTTTTTTTTTTTAATTTTTTAAATCTAAAATCAAGTTTTACCCATATTTATATATATATATATATATATATATATATATATATATATATATATATATATATATTATATATATATATATATATATATATATATATATATATATATATATATATATATATATATATATATATATATATATATTGTTTTTTCCCAAGGGGCTGTCACTAATTTACATGAAATCTGGATATACTCAAAAAAAAGATAATGAAGAATAGGGAAAACGAAAATCATCGCTCTCTTTAAGAAAATAAGCTACATCCTCTCAAAGCTATTAAAACTCCCATAGACTCTTCAATATTGATACATCCAGGGTAGGTCTCATTTCAGGTCCCTTAAGTCAAATTATGATAAGTTTTGTTAGGTATACACAGAGAATATCTATGTAGAATTAACAAATCTTATCATAACCTGAACTAGGATGGCCCTAATACGAGCACGAGGTCCACTAATTTTTTTTATAAGAAAGTCTATGGGAAACTTTTAAACTTTGCGAGGCTATAACTTTTTTTTTCCTAAAGAGACTGCTGATTTTCATTTTCATTATTCTTCATTATTATTTTTTTAAAGTATATCCTGTGATTTTTATTTTATTTTTTATTTTTTTTTAGGGGATTTTTAACAACTTTGAGAGGCTGTAGTTTTTTTTCCTAACAAGAGCGACAATTTTCGTTTTCACTTCATTATTTTATTTTTTTAGAGTATATCCTGTGATTTTCATTAGAATTGGGGGTGACAACCCTCTGGGTAACAATTACCTTGGCGTTAAACGTTAGCCTCTGCTTGCGCGCGAGACCCTTATAAGGTGCGGGGCCCAGGGCGATTGGCCTGGTTGCCCTGCCCTGGAGACACCACTATATATATATATATATATATATATATATATATATATATATATATATATATATATATATATATATATATATATATACTATACTTTGCATACCTCTCCTCTACTGCCTCTCTTATCTCTATATATATATATATATCTAAATTCAGGCATGATGTAACTAGAAAACTATAACAGTTACACGAAAATAAATACTCATTTATTAATCAGGAGACATTTTGAAGATTAAAAAAATAATAAAATAATGCTTTTAAAAAATTAAATTTTAAAAATGTTGAAAATATTACATTTTTTTGACAATTCGAAGATGCCGCTTACTCCGAATGAGGACGCAAAGGTGCCAAATGTTGAATTTTTTTAAACAGGACTGGAAATACCCACAGGTAAACAAGAACGATGGATAGAGTCAGGGTTTCTCGGCCTGAGAACGACAGGAGGGACTTTGTCCCCTCTGTGAACCCCTAAAAGGATATAAAAAATAATAGCTACATAAAGCGCTAAAAAAACGGTATTTGGCAACTTTTGCTCTCAGGACTAATACAGGTTTCAAGGTCAATCAGAGCGTGCACTATTTCAGGTCTAAGATATTACTAATATTTAAGAAGTTATTAATAAATATTAGAATAAAATAAAAAAAAATTTAAGTTTCCTCGATGAAATTACTTCCTGAAATCAAAAATGTTATTTATTTTCTTCTTTAGATGTTATAGTTTTCTAGTTACATTCCTGACACCATTCTCTATTTGGCCATATATATATATATATATATATATATATATATATATATATATATATATATATATATATATATATATATCTTTTATCTTCATGTTTATATAACCTAATATCACTGACCAAGAGATAAGTTAGGTATGGCTGTAAGCTATTACTAATTGCAGAATTTTCTTGGTAGTTGCCACAAAATATATTGGTGGAAAATGATATTAACCCTAGACTTGAAGTAAGGGAAAACAAACTAATTGCTTTTAAAATTATGGCATGTATACTATGTAAGTTATTGACAAGCCCTAGGGTGCTTTGTGGATTTGCATGAGCATGTTTTGTGATAGATTCTATTAGCTTGACATGAGACAATCTTGATAGGCCCAAGTGGCTTCTTACTGTCTGTTTATTTTTATTGTTCTAATGACACAACATTGTAAAACAACTACATAATGAATAAACTTGGGCGAGATAAACAAATCCGTAAAAATATTTTGGTACAGAAATAATGAAACACAAAGTATGCGAGTATATTGCCCTTATATACCTGAAGAAATTAAAGAAGGAGTGCGCCAACGTTACGTCGCAGAGATAGAGGGTCAATAGAGTTTGAAAGTAGAGGACAGTTTGTTAGTCTTTGAGTCTTAGATTCATCCCTATTCTAAGGGGGGTGGAGCCGGAGCCCCACAATGCAAGTGTGAGAACAGTACTCCATACAAGGACGGATAAGACCCTTATTTAATTGGAGTATTTGATTGGAAGAAAAAAATTTCCGCAGCCTGAACAGAACCAGGGCTTTTTAGAGAACACGATAGCAACCGTTGTGATATGAGGTTTCCATGACAATTTGTTACTTATGTTCAGAACAAAAATGTTTATGTTGTTAACAGGTGTGACGTCATAGCCGTCGAAGGAGATAGGAAAGTTGGGAGGTGTTTCTGTGAAGGAGATATGAAGAAGTTGAGTTTTTAAACAGTTGAATTTCACAAGGTTGAGGTGACTCCGCCTTGAAATACCATCCAGATTGGCAAATATAGAATCGGAAAGTTGAAGTCGTGAAGCAACTCTTGATGAAAAAGAGGGAGGAGATTTGAAATGAGTGTAAGAATGGAGAGTTGGGTCATCGACATAACAATGAACAAAGTTAGAAATTCAGCTAAATCGTTGATGAAAAGTAAGAATAAAGTATGAAATAGAACAGAACCTTGAGGAACACCACAATTGACAGGTAATGAAGAAGAATTCGCTCCATCCACAAATGCCAATAAGGGATGATCTGAAAGAAAACTAGACATCAGTAAGCAAAAAGATTGAGGAAACCCAAAGGAGTGGAGAATGAAGAGTAGCTACGCGTGCATGACACTCCAGATCAAAAGCTTTCGATATGTCAAGCGCCATCAAACATGTTTTCATATAATCCCTAAGGACAGAAGACTATAAATCAGTAAGATAGTATAGTACTCACCAGTTGACCTGAAACGTCGGAAGCCATATTGGTATTCTGAAAGAAGAGAATGAGATTTCGGATAATCCAGGTAATGAGAGTTAAGGAGAATTTCAAAGAATTTAGACAGAATAGAAGTGAGAGCTATATATAGAAGGACAATTGGAAGGGTCAGAGCTGCTACCCTTCTTCTGGATTAGTTAGACATATGCGCGCTTTTAAAACTGAGGGAAAGTAATATAGTATTAAGGCCCAGAGAGTAGAGTTGAACGAGTGCAGGCTCCACCCAGCTCAGAAGCACACCCCCTCAATACACCCTTTTTAATATTTATATGTTTCAGGATCCCATACACCTTGTCATGTGTAATTACAGGCAGAGACATGGAACACCTGAGAGGAGGAATATGAGGAAGGGTGCTAGAATCATCCAAAGTGGAATTAAATGAAAATATGAGGCCAAAGAGATTAGCTTATAAAGAAAATGTAAAAACTACAGATCCACCAGAGCGAATAAGAAGAGGAAAAGAAGATTTGCAGAAGTTCAAGGCGAAATTTTTGGGAGGAG
>JABUQX010108253.1:0-10000 GCA_015478945.1 Trachelipus rathkii | reverse complement strand
TGAATGCGGGGAAAACGAACTCTATTGTCCCCAATTGTCCCAAAAACTTTTATTCCAGCATTTTAAGGCCACGTGGAAAAGTGTGCTACTGAAACTATTTCTATATATGGGCCCTCGATTATGGTATTCTCTCTTTTATCATCTTTTTTCACTTCTTTTACTAACAATAGGCTTACTATGAGTTTCATGGCCTAGGGACGTCTCCAATGCATTCATAGAAAACATAAAGAAAACGGAGAAAATAGCGGATACTGATGAAAATATATTTTATTGTATTTTATATATAATATAATGGTGGAACTGAGGTGAGGCATCAGTTTGATTGAAACCTCTGTTTGGTATTTAAACTGCAACGAAAAAGGATATTTATTTACAATAATATATATATTATTAGTAATATATTATATATAAATATGATACTATATAATTATAATATAATATATATATAGTATATATAAAATATATATATATATATATAAAGTATAAGTATATATTACTATAGTATATATATATATATATATATAATAATATATAATATATATATAATATAGTATATATATATATATTTACCCCTTTCTTAAACCAGCGGGCAATAATAAAATCGTATCGGAATGGTCGGTAATGCTATCTTCAGAATTATTTCATTTGAAGGATTTTTTACTAATTTTTTATATTTGTATGATATAAATAAAAAGAAATGTAATAAAAGTTTAATCTATAGCCACGTAACTGTCTATAGTTCTGCGCGAGGAGTGTGTTGTTTACACGGCACGCTCGCGCGCGCCGCGAATTTGGGCTAGCCTCAGCGAGCGTCATTACATGGCATGCACGCCACCCTCTGTGCATCAGTCTATGTATGTTTTAAATATTAATTATCATCATTTGTTTTATCACCCACCTTCTTTCCCAAGACTGGGGGTAAGGTGCGTAACATGCACCGAAAAGCAGAAAGTAGATAAGAAGATAGGACACAGCTCGAAAGAAAGCCCAGCCTTTAAGTTTCATTTAACTCAATAAATATCTAATGAAAAAATAATTTAAAAAATTCTCAGAATATTTTATAACATGCCATATGAAAAAGTATTTAGGAAACCACAAATCTTAGTTTAACATATATACAAATCTCCTATTTCTGATTTTTTCCCTAGGATCATAAAAAGCATTTCTCAGTTTTAACAACTTTACAAAGAGAAATTTTAAATTTTGGTCACACACATGGGAAATAATTAAAAGTAACACACACACACACACCCACACACACACACACACACACACACACACACACCACACACACACACAATATATATATATATTATATAATCTTTTATAATTAGTATTATATATAATAATATATAACGAATATATATTATAATATATATATATATAAATATAATTATATAGCCTATAATATATATAATTATAACTAATATATATATAATATATATATAATATAGGTATATATATATCACATATATATATATATAATATATTAATATATATATATATAATATATATATGACCTTTTCCAAATTCGTGGATTCTTGGAGTTTTTTACAAAAGTACATAATTTGGAAATATGTTGTATGAAAAAAAAAATGTCGAAATGCATTTTAAAAACTGGAAATGTCGAAATAAGTGTTGACATTATTGAAATTTGTTTGTTATTTTCCGTCATATAGGGACAGTTTTAATGAACAATTTCTTATAGAAGTAGAAGATAACGAGGAGACCGCTCGATAGGTAAGTCCCATGAGATGAAAACAAAATTCGTGAGACATAGAAATTCGCCATGCATTGAATAAACCAAAATTTAATATGACAATTTAGTATATTTTATAGAATATAAATTATCTTACTCAACGGTCCACCAGCGATTTACTGTGATTAATTCACAATTTTGTCTCGGACATTGATAATTCGGAGCGAGAAGGAATATATTAAGGTTTCCCTCTTCAATTTTTTTTTAAAAAAATTAATTTTTTTTTCCATTTTATTCCTTATTACGATTATTTAGGACTGCATAAATATGTTTTCAAAATAAGTTTTAATATTTCATAAAAATGAATATTTTATCAACGGTTCTCATAAGAGATGAAATATAAGTATATATATATATATATATATACTATATATATATATATACCTATATATATTATAATATATATTTATATATAAGTATATATATATAGTAGATATATATATATATATATATATAATATTATATATATAGAATATATATATAATATATATATAAATATAATATATATATATATATATATATAAATAAATATATAGTTATATATATACATATATATATATTATATATATACTATAGGTATATATATATTATATATATAATATATTTATATTAAAGTATATATATATAATATATATATATACTATATATATAATAATATATATATATATTATATATATATATTATATATAATATATATATATATAATATATATTATATATAATAATAGATATATATATATATATATAATATATATTATATATATATATATAGTATATATATATATTATAATATATATATATATATATTATTATATATAAATATATTATATATTATATATAATTATATATAATATTATATATATATATGCGTGGTGGTGGTCCACCAGTCGTTAACTCCGTTTACTAATGAAGTTACTTTTTCTGTAGGCAGATGAATCCTTGTTGCTTATTCTTTAATTGTAATCAACTAAGAAATCGTTAAATTTTAGGTCAGCCCGTTACTCGTTACTTTATATTCGATCCAATATATATATATATAATAGTATATAATATATAATAGATATATATATATAAGATATTAATATATAAATATATATATGATATATTATATAATATATATATATAACATAATATATAATATAATATTAGATAATATATATATAATATATAATATATGAATATATATATAGTATATATATATATATATATAGGTATTGGTAATATATATATATATAGTATATAATATATATATATATTTACCTATATTATATATTATTATATATTATTAATATATATATAATATATATATATATATAGTATATATATATATTATATATCAGAGAAAGGAAAGTGTAAAAGACGTCACTGTGTGAAATTCTTACATTTTTAGATTAATTAATTAATAATAATTAATAATAATAATAAAATCATAATAATAATAATAATAATAATAATAATAATAATAATAATAATCAAATATAATAATAATAATAATAATAATAATAATAATAATAATAATAATAATAATAATAATAATAATAATAATAATAATAATAATAATAATAATAATAATAATAATACTTCATATAGTCTTTTATATCCAAAAGTCAGACTATTATCAAGTCCGTATACATATAAATTAAAAGAACAATAAAACTATTAAAAACAACCTTAAACTTTTTAACACACGAGTGTCAGGGTTCAGAGAAACAGCTGGCGTGAGCGCAGACGCGCATCTTGAAGAGAGAAGGTTTAAAAATTGATATACCCGAGATCCAACGGCTGCCATTTTTCACGATCGATATGGTAACGGTGTAACGGAGTAACTGTAACTCGTTGCTTTATGCAACAAAGAAAAGGAATTGCTGCATCGAAATTACGGCATATTTGTAGATACTGTACGTGACTTTTTTCTGAAAAAATTTTCAAAGTTCAAAAAATTTTAAGTCATTTAAGCTAAGTTAATTTTAGTTTTTTAAGAAAATTATTTATTATTATTTTTTTTTTGAATAAAGGAGTAACGAGTAATGAAGTTACATTTTCCAGTAACGATACCCATGCAGCACTATAAATATATAATATATATATATATATATGAGATATATATATATATATATAATATAAGATATAAAATAGGATATAAAAAGTAGTAATATATCATATATATATATATAATTATATATATATATATATTAAATAATATTAATATATATATATATAATATGAGTATATATAAATGATATATATATATATATATATATATATATATATATATATATATATATATATATATATATATATATATATATATATATATATATATATATATATATATTATATAATATATATATAAAGAGTATATTAGTATATATATATATGTATATATATAAAGAAAAAAATTTATCTAGTCTAATCCAAGTACATAAACAAAACGACCTTAACAATCACCTTATAATAACAGAAGAAGAAATTCAACTGGTTAAAAGTTCCCAATAAATTCCAAGTTGGACCCTACCATATTTCAATCATCCCAATATAAGTAAACCCGTTGTGGCCACACAGTGAATACCCAAACCAGAAGCAAAAAAAATAACTAACCATGCACCAGACATTTCTACTTAATCCTTCGCTTAATCCTATTATCAAATGACTTCTTTTATTCACCTTACATTTAACTTTCATATAATTAAAAACGCCTATGTTCAATTCATCTTTCCTCATATTTATACTATCATCCATCCTTTTCAATGACTCACTTCGTAACAACCTTTGTTGTATACAAGGTATATAATTTTTACCACATTTGTTCTCAAAAAAAACTTACTTTTCCTTATATAACAAGCTATTTTCAGTCTTTTACTGCCTGATAAGGGAAACCTCCAAACACATATTTTACATTTATCTATCTCATAGATTCTTTTACCTCTCCTCTATTACTCTCATTCATACTACCTACCACTAAACCTAGTCACTTTTCCCCTATCACATTGTTCTGACATCCAGTATCCAAAATTGCACATATTTCTTCATATTCATCTATTTTTTTCTCTACATATTACACTTTCATTAAAAAAAATCTGTTTCACTGTTTTTGAATCCCTATTGTTCAAACCTCTTCTTCTACCAAAGCCTTTCATACCACCAGCTTGTTCTATCACCTCAATAAACCTTCCAACACCTATTGCTTCTTCTCTCCTTTAATACTGGACATTGGACATTCCGCCGCAAAATGATATATTGCCCGACACAAAAGACGCTTCATGCATCACCTCACCAAATTTATTCTTCATATTTACTCTAACCCCTTCAAAGTTTTGCTCTCTTTCATGAGACACATCTTTTCTTTCTTTTGTCCACCATCCATCTTCTCCATACGTCCACCAGCGATTTACTCGATTAGTTCAAAATTTTGTCTCTATACATTGAAATACAAACCTTCACATGCATTTATTAAACCATCCTTAAACGTTTTAAATCCCCAAAGCATAATTTCCACAATATGCCAAAACCATCTGTCTTTGATTTGTATCAATATTTGCTCCTTCTAATAGATGAGCTTATATAATATCTTCACCCAAATCTACTTTTTACTCCTCTCTTAATATAACAAATTCTAATATCCTATCATACCTATCACGTTGTATCTCTTTACCATATCTTTTATCCAGTTCATCTAGCACTTTCTTCAGACCATCATCCTTTCCTAAATCATCCAACTCTCTATTGCAACTCATCAATTTTCCTCCCGACTAACAAATCTCTTCATGGACATTATATCTTACATCTCTATAACTTATGTCACTGCTCAGCACGTTCAAACCTTCATACATTTAGACAGTTCACATGACCTTTAAACCTGACACAATCTTCCTACTTTTCTATCATTCTCAACGACTTTTTTTTTTTTTTTTTTTTTTTTACAGTTATCACCACCACTCACGGGAAGAGCCCTATTCAAGAAGGAAGGGGTGTTCATAAATTAATGACATCTAACTATGTTTTCAATTCTCATTTCAAGATACAAATATTACCTTCCTCTTCTACTTTTTTCAGTTATGATGCACAAGTTTAAGAACCATTCAATAAATGGTTGAATCACATCCCCAAAACACGATGCGGATCGTGTGATGTAAACTTTAATCGTGCTAACAAATGTGAGATCTTCCGATTGTATTAAATTCCTTAAAAACTTTTCAATAATAATCAAGCCTTCACAATCAACTTGATTTTCCGATTTTATTTCCCTTAAAAACTTTTTGATGTTGCTTAAACATTCATGATAAGCGTTTGTAAAAAGCAAAAAGTATGTTTTAGCCAATTCATAAAATGAATAACCGATTTGAGCATCAATCAACATATTGCCTTTCGGTGTGTAAGAATTGGCAACGAATTAATGTATCTTTATAAGTAAATAAATCAGAAAAGCACAACTAATTCCCTCAACTAAGTGTTTCATATGGACTTTGCGCTGATTTAGATTGGCGTTCTCAGTTCTTTAAATGGAGCACTTTCACTTTACCTTCTATTTTTGCTGGAATTTAAATTGTCGCAACAACAATTATCTGTGAAGTCTAAATTGTAGTATGCTTTTAGATGGTGGCAATCTAAAATGCTTGATAAAGTGTCATACCACCTTAAGTTCTTAACTAATTTTTGTTAAATCTTGTAGTAATAAAAATGAAAATGTCCATCTTCACGAGGTTTAAATAATAAGTACATCAAAACATTAACAACCAGATGCTCCGTCTTCTTTATCCATGTCAAGACCCACAAAATAACCAAACACAGCCCTCAGAGCTTACCAGACTACCATCTACTACTGCTGAATAATTTTTTATCTAGGCTAGTAAAGTACAATCTAAACAAAACACTAACACTCCCCATGATAACAGAAGAAAAAATTCAACTATAGCTATATATATAGTTAAAGTTCCATAAATTTCAAGTTTGACTCTCTACCTTATTTCCAATCCTCCCAAATCATTGACCCGTTATTATTTAATTGAATATGACCAGAAGCAAAGAAAACCGGTTTATGTGTCCCAGACTACCAACAAATCTCTGAGAACCTTTCCAATAAAAAAAAAGGCCTGAGGGGCAAATAACACCCTTTACTCAAGATTCTTTTAACATTTATGCCTAGAAAATATTAGTATTTATTGCTTAAAATCAATAAGGAGAAGAAAACGAAAAATAATAGGTTGTAAATAACAACTAAAGTTGGAATAGCAGCAGGAATGAAAAAACATTATGCAGCAGCCACTTCATACAATGCCATACAAACCTGGAACACAAAGAACAATATATATATATATATATACTTTATATATATATATATATATTGCTAACAAAATATATATATATGTATATATACTATATATATATATATATATATATTATCTTATATATATATATATATATATATATATATATATATATATATATATATATATATATATATATATATATATATATATATATATATATATATATATAAAAATATATTTATATAATATATATATATACTCATATATATATATATATAAATATATATATATATATATATATATATATATATATATATATATATATATATATACTTTATATATACTATATACTATATATATATATATATATATATATATATATATATATATCAACTAAAATATATATAAACAATAGTTTTCAATATAGATATGTGAAAGAAAGTAAATTTAAAAGTTCAAGCTTAATTTAAACATAAAAAAATATCTTAAGATTAAGTCATAAATTTTAATATAAACAAAAATATGATTTAAATGAATGGCACACGAACATTTGTTTACTAGGACTCCGCCTCGGTACACACAACCCGTTAGTGGTGGTGAAATATTAAACCTGTCATATTATAAAACATATATTTTTAAAATGTACTTATTATTATCACTGAAAAACATATATAAAAGTTTTATAACGGGAAATTTTGAGGTAATATTGAGAATGAATGAGGAGATTATTTTAGAGGGGAATAATTTGGGGAATAATTTTGAGGAATAATTTTGAGGAATAATTTTGTGGAATAATTTTGAGGAATAATTTTGGGGAATAATTTTGAGGAATAATTTTGGAGAATAATTTTGGTGAACAATATTGCACGTTTGTTTCTATACTTTGTAACATTTTTTAAACATTTTCAGACTTTCTTTAGTGTTTTATATTTTTAATAGATTTTCGATATATTTCTTCATGTGTTTCCTACACCAGTAAGTATTTCCAATATATCCTGCAGGTTTCGTGAAGCTCTAAAGGTATTCTTATATCAGAACCCCCCCCCCCACACACACACACATATATATATATATATATATATATATATATATATATATATACTATATATAAATATATATATATATATATATATATATATATATATATATATATATATATATATATATCTCCTCTTTCTTATATCTTATACCATATACTCTCTCTGAAAAACATGTTTCAGGAAATTATAGAGTAAATATAAGAAAAAGTAGATAAAATGATGGCAAAAAAAGATACAGAAAACCGGAATTTATAATAAAAGAATGGGTCAAATGGTAAACGTGATAACGAGAACTTTACCAAAGAAAAACATTATGATAAGGAATCAATAAAGACTGACAAACTGTTGAGATAGAGATGTGAAAGTGTAAATATAAATTAGAGAGAGAGAGAGAGAGAGAGAGAGAGAGAGAGAGAGAGAGAGAGAGAGAGAGAGAGAGAGAGAGAGAGAGAGAGAGAGAGAGAGAGAGAGAGAGTCTTGAACTTAATAAAAAAATAAAAACATTAAAACTGTTAAATTTATAAATCATTTATAAATCATTAACATTATAAAAGTGGGGAAAAAAATTATTATTTTAATAATTTACAAAAAAAAAAAAATTTTGCTAATTGATTTTCTCACTGCCTAATAAACCGAAGTAATTAACATTTTACAACCATGTTAAATATGATAATTATCTTTTTTGCTCCTACTTACTTATTTGAAACAAATAAATCACTTGGCATAAAATTTTAAGGTCATAAAAACCTCGTTTTATCATTTCGTGACATTCACGCTTTCGACCCTTCAAAAATAATACCAAAGATCTTGAAAACAATACAAAGGGACTCTTTTATATATACACAGATTTTACATATAAGCTCTTACATACCACAACCATTTTGTTTGAGTCTATAAACGTCCCTCTATCTATCTATCTATCTATCTATCTATCTATCTATCTATCTATCTATCTATCTATCTATCTATCTATCTATCTATCTATCTATCTATCTATCTATCTATCTTCTTGATAAATACAAGCTCTCACTCACCAAAAATACTTATTTTTGTTTGAGTCTCTCTTTAGAAGCTCCTGCATATCTATCTATCTATCTATCTATCTATCTATCTATCTATCTATCTATCTATCTATCTATCTATCTATCTATCTATCTATCTATCTATCTATCTATCTAATATCTATCTATCTATCATCTAATCTGTCTGTCTATCTATCTATCTTTATCTATCTATCTATCTATCTATCTATCTATCTATCTATCTATCTATCTATCTATCTATCTATCTATCTATCTATCTATCTATCTATCTATCTATCTATCTATCTATCTCCTTATATCCTTTCTCAATTACTATAACAGTTAAACAATAAATGTATAACAGAAGTCTACAAATGTAGGGGGGTGAGGGAAAGAAAGTGTTACTCATGTAGGCGGAAATATTTTCCAATAATAAAAAGATCGATTAAAAAAGGGCAACGGTTTTCATTATTTAATTAATAATTAATAAATAATTAATAAATAATTAATAATTAATAATTAATAATTAATAATTAATAATTAATAATTAATAATTAATAATTAATAATTAATAATTAATAATTAAATTATTTAATAAATTCCATTTCATTTTAAAAAATACACAAAATTATTTACTTTATATTAAAATTTATAAATTATATTTATAGTTATATATTTATATAATTATCTACTTTATATTAATTATATATATTTTGAAATAGGACCAAACAACTTTCATAATTAATATGTTATTATAATTATATTATTAAATTATTAATTCACTCTATATCAATAATTTTATAATTAATTAATTATAATTATATAATAACATATCTCAAATGCATGTTTTTTATATTATAAAAATTATAATTTTTAAAATGAATCTACATCCATCACCCTTCTGACGTCACCT
>JABUQX010108252.1:0-25640 GCA_015478945.1 Trachelipus rathkii | reverse complement strand
ATGAAAATTTAATATAGCACACAATAAATACCTAAGTACCATAATAATGTCATAGTCAAAACTAAAAGTAACGGGTAGTAACGGAAAGTAATGACGGCTCGTACTTCTTTCAAAAAACGGAATAACATACGGAGAGCATTTCCAAAATCAATTACCATCACAGATGATGTGTCTCCCTCTGTATAATAATATAATATAAATAAATATATATATATATATAATATATATATAATATCATATATATATATTATAATAATATATATATATAATATAATATATTATATATATTATATATAATATATATATATAGAACTTGTCCTTTAAAAGGACGATATATATTAAACGAACGATATAATCGATTTTTTCGATATTCTACCTATGCAGCAGAAGTTCCAAAGATTGTTTTTTGATTTGTTTGTTTTTTTTGTTAATAAAGAATTGTCCCAAGATTAAAATCCAAAATATAGTCGGGTCTCTCGGGCTACCGGTAGACTACGGGGACTTCGTCCCCCCCCTCTGTCCACCCGTCGGCTCCCCCCTTAGAAAAAAAAAAAAAAAAATTTCTGGAGCATGATAAAAAAAAACAACTTTTGCACTCTTGCCTCCTGCTATTGATTTAAGCTGCACTTGACACTCCAGGTTTTCTAGGTATGTTCGCGATTTTTGATATACGTCTTTATAACATCTTTAAAAGAAAAGTACCATATATCATATATATCTAATTATTATATATAATATTATATATAATATTATAATATATATTATATAATATATATAATATATAATATTATATATATTATATATATATAATATATATTATATATATATATATAATATATATATATAATAATATACACACAATGCCACTAACTCACGTGCAGGGCTTTTCAAAAGATGCCAAAAATTAATATAATGATAATACACGAATTTTTACACTGAGCCATCTGGAATTCTGGCACACACCGAATCAAAACATTAGTAAATTAGTTTTGGCGTATCGACGTGGATGAAGCCTGTTTGTATCTGATGTTCTCACGCCCAAGAGGTCATCCTAGATATTAGACATATATATATAATAATATCTATATCATAAAGTAAATATATTATGTACTTATAATCAATATTATATAATGGAATATTTCACTCTATATAGAGGAAGATATAAATTTAAAGTAGATATAGTATAAATTGATATATAATATATAAACCCGCCTTAGCGAGACCTATATCCTAAAAACTATCATAGCCACCAAAAAACTGAATACATTTTTAACAGGCAGATGATCATGTATAACCAAAGTTAAGTATGGAATCATTTATTGTAATTACGACATTAAAAAAAATAATTTAGAATGATAGAATTGTTGTTTTCCAGATTAAAATGATTCGAATGAACAACCCTAACAGTTTTCATTTTATCTTTCAATGTTATACGACTTTTTTAATATAAGGTGCAAAAATAAAAAATAAAAAAATAAAATATTAAAAATAATATTATATAGTTTGGTGAAAAGGTTATATTAGGCAACAAAAAAAAATTAATTCGCCTCTTAGGAATGTAGATGTTTATTATTAGATTGTGTGTTTATGCGTTGAGAAAAGATATTGGGGGACTCATGACTAGGGAACGCGAAAATTTGGGGAACGAGAAATTATCTACAATGAAAACCTATTATTATTATTATTATTATTTCTTATTAAGCACTTAATTGAAGTTATTGACCTATTCCTGAAATAGCTCAAGTAAGCTGAATAAAAAAATGTATTCAGTTTTATTGTAGCTATCCTAGTTTTCGAGATCAGTGTTCAGCATTCGGAGACTGACCATAATATACATATATATACTATATATAATTATATATATATAATATATATACTATATATATATATATATATAATAATAATATTATTATATATATATTAGCGTATAGTATATATATATATATATTATTATATATATATGTATAATATATAAATTATATGGTCATGTCAATTTTTCTTACGAGGTTTCTTTGGTGAAGTTTTGTTAATAATGAAAAAGTAAAAATTTACCCAAGGAAAGAGAAAAAAGTTATTCAATTTTTAGAATATTTGAGAAAGTTAGAGCATTACAATTTACAATGCTTTTCTTTTTATTTTTTCCTAAAGTTCTGCTTTATGAATACATTTTATTCGGGTTCTTTTCAAAATGGCCGTATTCGTTCAACATGAAAAAGTTCAAAAAATTTGTTATTCACTTGTTTTTATTTTGTGCATTAGCGTTTCTATTATTTAAATACATTACAATTTAAAACAAAGAGGAATTAAATATTTGGACACCAGTTGTGTTGTAAATTCGGTAAACTACTTGCGGGAAGGGTAACATTAAATCAATATTTTAATTTGAAAATTTGACTAGGGATTACCTCTTATCTAGGTCGTTATGTAACGTCTATGATTTAAGTAGTGTTAGGTTAGTTATATTAAGAATCGGCTTAAGTCAGATCAAGTAGGTTAGGTTAGGTTAGTTATGTATTTTTTAGGTTTAGGTTAGTTTTAGGTTAGGTTAGGTTTTACGCTTTAAGTTGTAGTTAAGTTAAATAAGTGATCAGGGATTAGGTGATAGATACGTTGATTATGTGGGTATTAGTTAGTATTGCATTAGGATTAAAAAAGTTCAATTTTGTTAAAAATAAAATTTAATTATTTCAATTTGGCTTAATTAATCCAATATACATTGGTGAACAAAACATGACGGTGGAAAGTTGCTGGAGTAGTGTTAAATATAAAACTTAATACAAAAAGGAAATAAATAAAATGATGATTCCTAGCTTTGCCATTCTTCTTTCCAAAAGACCATTATGTTGCTCATAGTTGAAAAATATTAAAAGATATTGCAAGCCTATGGCTCGCAATATCTGGTTAAATTAATTAGATTATAGAAATACTTGTGTTTGCGGTTATATATAATTATATATATTATATATATATAATATATATATATATATATATATATTATATATATATTTTCTTATACTCTATAATAGGATAAAAAAAGTAATTGTCGTTATAATAACGATAAATTCTATGAATTAGTTACCATTTGGTTAGGTATTTTTTTACCAAACATTTTAAAAATTAACGTAAGTTGTAAAAATTTAACCTAAAATTATATAGTTGAAAAGAAACGTAAAATCGCTGTAACATGAGCACATATATATATATAATTATATTATATATATTATCTATAATATATATATATATATATATATATATATTATATATATATATATAGATAATATATATAATATAATATATTATATATATATATATATAATATATATATATATATATATATATATATATGAATTAATATATATAATATTTATATATAATTCAATGTAAATATAGATCTATATGGTTTGAAATTCGAAAAACAAATAATGAAACGAGATCCTTAAAATATATTAAAAAATACTCTAGTAAGTGAAGATAGTTGCTTCACAATTTATTCGTTTCATCACTATGGATCTCGGATAGTCGTAGGTGAGCATTGCTGGTTCTTTTATTAGATGTGAAAGAAAACGTCGATTACTTAGAAGGAAACGCACGTTGAGTGACTCCAAAATTTTAAATATTCACACACAAAAAAAACCAAAACTAAAAAAAAAAAAAAAAAATCCTTTAAAATTCGTCTATTCCAAATATATTCTTTGTATAAATCATACTGCCATTCTCAGTTAAATACGCAGCTTTAGAACACGACCATATATAAAATAAATTATATATATATATATATATATATATAATATATATATATATTTATAATTATATATTATAATATATATATATATATAATATATATTAATATATAATATATTATACAATATATATAATAGTATATATATATTATATATATATATATTATATATATATATATAATATTATATATATTAATTATATAAAGTATTATAAATAAATTATAGACTAACATTATATAAATATATTAGACCTATCGTTTATCAACCTTCATCTTTGCCTCTTTATGCCCTCCCATTTTACTGGCGAATTCATTTCTTTTTGTCTTTTTTGATTTTTTGGGGAGGAGAACTGTCCTAACTTATGTATATATATATAACTCATAATATATATTTATTATATATAATTAATATTTTATATAATTATTTTTTAATATATTATATTATATATAAAATATAATTATATTAATATATATCTTAATATTATTTTATACAAAATATATTATATATATATGTAATAAATAAATAATGAGTAATAATTAGTATTTATTATTAATAATACTAATTTAAATATATAATAAATTATTATAATATATTAATTAAAAGATATATAATAAATATAAAGTAAAAAATAGTCTATAATATATATATATATATCATAAATATTTTAAGATTTTTATGGTATATATATAAATATTATTATAATATATACATCAAATATTACCACACTATGGAAAATCGAGTTCAAATTAAATATATAAATGTTCATCTTTGTTTATGTATTTATCACATCAATATTTCCATACATAGTAAGACCAATCTCCTACTACTATATAAATAAATATGATACCACAATATATATATAATATTCTATAATAGCTCTTATTAATTATCATAATGTTCCAAAATTATACTTATTTTATATAAATAATAATAAGTTCGGATTCGCCCATCATATATATATACTGAAAACCACATATAATGATTATCAAATCTATTCCTTATAGTGGAGTATATATCAGTGCGGCTCGTGGATATCATGAAAGCAATCTCTTGATAGAATATGCAACACTCAAGGGAATGTAGTAATCAAATAGTTCTAATATATGAGTATAAATATAGTAATATATATGATATAATAGTATTTACGTTGATTAATACCTAATATAAATATTTACTAATATTTTAGATTACTTATATACCTCAATAATCCCTTTAAATAATGAGCCCACGAGTCAGATTATTATATAATTTTTATAGATACCTTACCTGAAATTGTATATACTATCTATACTAAAATTCTATGGTTAATTAGTCTGACGAAAGTCATTTCATATCTAAAGAATGCGTCAATTTTTATTTAATAAAATGAAAAGTTCTATTAGTTAAAAATATTAGAGCAAATATTTTAATTTTTTTTAAGAAACGCTAATCTAGAGTACCGAAGCAAGGCATTATTTATCAGAGTTGCCTAAGCCTTTAAGAAACCGGGATATTTATTCTGACGCACGAGAAAGTAAAAGTTGTCTCACCTGAGTCGCATATATTGTAAAAGTGAATCTGAGTTGAAAATCACTGTTCGGCGCCTTAACACGAGATACTATCTCAACAATGGGAGTCAGTAAATACCAAATGTACATTATTTAATGGTGTAGAAATTATATCCAAATTATAAATAAAAACAGAATCTCTAATATCCGAAAATTAATAATATTTAATTCGTTATAAAAAAATAATACCCATCATTTATGGAGATAAAACTATATATCTAACTTAGTACCTAATAATATCCTAACCTACTTACCAGTCCCTCGTTATATACTATAAATATAATATATTAACTTTACATCTAATTACTAATTATCAATACTTATAATACAATAACTATATATTTATCATACTCTAATTCTACCTCATATATAATATGACTGACACTATTTATAATATTTTTCTTTTATCATGTTCACCCATAACGGATAATGTAGGCGATAGTAATCACATTCTAGCCTACCCTCACACAAGTACGCCATACTAAGATCATGATATAATAGATATTATAGATATTAATTAATATAATTAAAGATACCCTTACACTCCATATTATATATAATCATATATAATATATATACTACCTATATATATATATTACTATCATTATAAATGACAAATAAGCTTAAATTATACTCCCCCTATTTAATAAATATATATATACATATATTAATATAACTATATAATCACTATCATAATAAATGTGCCATGATCCTCTACCTTATATACATTTTTACAGGACCTAAATCTTCTATATAAGATATAACCTTATATCCAATATAAATATTGAATCACGTTAAAAATCGATAATAAAAACTCTTAATATATGAATACAGAGGTACAGATATATGCCTGTTCCTCCTAGAAAATTTACTTGGAATAAATGGTAAAAATATATGCGGCGAGAATATAATAATTTATAAACGATAGCGAATAATAGCAGGCCCTATACTAGGCACGGCTACATGCTGCCCAGATCCTCAAAAGGATAGACAATTTTGAGAAAACAATATTTATCCTAACTGATAGATAAGTATGAGATGCACACTGATATAACAGAAATAAGTCAATAAGCAAATCAAGTGAGACACAGTAAAACTGTTGTCAGAACATATCTGAGATAGTCGAGTCATGAGCACGGAACTCAACTTAATCTAGAAATAAAAAGAGAGATGCCCCCCGGAATGACTTAACATTGAAGAAAAACTGCGAAACCTATTTGTTCCATGAAAAAGCTGACAATGTGAATTGTAAGAATTAAAATATACTAACTAAAAAATAAAGTTAATAATTCGATGGGTCCTACTCTGAATAAATCACCCGGATATCATAACCCTAAGCAAACTAACTATAAGATATAATATAATAATATATATATACTATCTACTATCCCATTATACTCATCATACCTAAAACCTAGCTATCTAATAATGTATATCACCCACTATCCCACCCGAATACCTAGTATACCGGGATAACTACCAATATAAACAAACGCTGATTAGTATAGTACCGAGTATTTTTCTCCTATCAATACTCATTATAGAGCGAGGTATTAAAATAATCAGGTGAATGCACAGCATTAGTCACACTCGAGACGCGTAGGATATACCCTTCATTGAAATCTATATACTCGCTCCTGTGTTAATAAGCACCATTCATATGCATCCCACCATGGTTCAAATCTGTTCGCCATCCTATTAGCATCCTTATTTATTGCACCCATTGCTATCAATAAGAACCCCAGACAACTGACCCTATTCATACATCAGGAAACTACTTAAATAGTGATCAACACCATTCTTTAACCACACTTAACTTAAAATTACTCCAGCAGATAAGCAGCAACTGGTCTAACCTGTGTCTTTCGGAGAAGACTGCGAAGAGTGCAGTGTGTGTGAGGATAATTAACACCCCTAACAAGATCCGGACCCACATCACCCCTATCTACACTCAACTATTAGGTGTTGGGAAAATAAAATTTGCTGCGATCGCCCCGAGGGTAGAAGCTAAATTCTCACCCTCTTAAATAGGTTACTGCCAGACGATCATTAAGATCTTTGACTATGTAAACTCGAAATACCTTCATGGAGAGAACATTCTCTTTCGTTCTTTAATTCGATTCAATCTTAGATATTGGTTCTTTGCGTTTTGCATCTATCAAAAGAAATCGAGCGAATAACAAGTAAGAGATCTTTTCCTACCATAGTGAACACTATCATATATTTTATAACAACGCCGATGTAAAGATCCCGAAATAAAACCTAGAGCCAGACTCACTAATTGTCTCCCTTTCCAGTCATCTAAGAGATCTCTTAAATAGCTAAAGTTTGGAATTGCTATGCCTCAACTATAACGCATTATTTATCATCTATTGTATTCTGGCTTGTTGAAGCATTTCCTAATCATGTGACATAATTTTACACTCAAATCCACCTAACAAAGTAGCCCGTCTCCATTTCTCCAAGCCTCCAGTATCATTAATCTCCTCTTGTATCATCTAATAAATCGAGGAGTCTGAGCTTCCCATGAAGTTTTACTATAATATATCCATTGTCATTATCCTCTTTATTTCTCCCGTTCTCTCTTTGCTTTTTATATCTTTCTTGCAATATCCTACCTTCTGCTATAGAGAAGATTGCCCCAGACCTGCTGTGCACGAAAACCCCATATTTTATTCCCCGGTCAATTTCTCTTTAACCTCCTGTCCCTAAATAGACTCGACTTTTTGCAATCCTGAACTATCTTCTATTAGTATTTCTCCATCGAATATGTTTTCAGTTACACATGCAAATTCTTAATATGGGAACAGTGAGGTACAATTCTCGCCAGAGATGCAATCACTGATTTAATTCTCTTAACTTATGATATGGCAGAAGAGTACTATACTACCCTAACTGATTATCCCCTTAACTGCTTAAACCATTAAATACAAACCTTGATTTCAACTCATTGTTTGTCACTTACATGTTCTTACTAAAACCAATAAAGGACGAAGTTATCCGTAATGCATATTTCTAAAGATACTTCACAACGTCATAAACTATCCAAAACTTCAGACTGCTTATATCGTCTTACTTTCTATAAATTCTATCACCACATCTTATTAATTTAATACTTCCCATTTATTCAAATTCTAAGAAATCGTCTCAACTAAATTTCTATAAAGTACTCTTCTAGGAACACCAAAAAAATGTTTTTATTTTTTAATTGCAATCTTCCTCGCAGTAAAGCATACCCCAGAATATTCAAAGTGGTAAGTCTGTCAATCTGTTTTAATATTTCGTCTCCTATCCTAATATTGTCTAACCTCCTCCTCATTGTACCTTTCTAATCAATCTTTATACTTTTTCCGCAAGGTTGTCATAATAGCTCGTAGCCGTCTTGATAACCCTTGCTGAGACACCTCTTTTCCGGATGGAAAATTTGCTTCCCAAAATTCAACATATGAACGAGTCCCCTTCGTTTGCCGCCGAAAGTTCAAATATATTAAAATCGTTTCTACACTTTCAACACATCCAAACATAATAATGCAATTACCATGGTGAGCATCGCAAAACATCAATAACTTCTACTCCACTATAGATATTTTTGTTCCGGCGTCATGATTTGAGCCATTCACGAACTAAGCTAATACTACTTATGATTTTCTTCTCTATAGTAATATGCTTAGCCAAAGCGGTTTCACGTAGGAACCACTTTCTGGTACCGGTCAAGATATATATAGATGATGTCCAGCGGCTAGTACTTTGCCGGAACAAAGCCGTATTCAACGCTAAACTAATAATTCATAAATTTTTTTCAGACCTAATACCTATATTCAACTTAATAAACTCATATTCACCTCATATTACACTTTATTATACCTATATACAATTACCACACATAGAGAATACTAACACGCTTCATGAAGTATAAAACCCTTTTAATGAATAATAAAAATTGCCTAATGTCAACAGTATCATCTTTTAATAGTAGTTACTCTTATATAATTAATGGAATATTTTTATCAATTTACTTTATTTAACGGTATTACAGTTCGTATGAAAATTCTAATAAGTAATTAATTTGTCACTATAGAATTTGATGTTTAGTTGATAATTTCGTTAGCAATCTGCGTACTGTGGTGGCATATGAAGTGAAACGTAGATTAAATCATCTTCAAATACCTATATACTATAGTGGTAATATAATATATAGTAGTTGAGTTACTAGTAAATAATAAAGAAAATTAATAACTAAATATATTTAAAAGTATAATGAAAGATATATCTATAGTATATTACATTATAATCACAACAAAAACAAACTGCAATATAATATTTTTGATTCAACCTGACCAGAAGCTGAATTTAAGATATATAAAAAATAAACAAAAATTTTGAAGTACCTACAGACACGTCATTTGCCATACAAATTATTCGCCAATTCTAACTTTGAACTAGCCCACCAATATGCGTGTACTCGGAAACGCCTCGTATTGTATACCTGAACAACCCAACTTCATATTACTTATAACTAAATCAGACAGTCCATTCATAAAACTCGAATCCACTAAAATTCAACTTAAATTTTTCGAATCCTTAACCATGCACCTTCCGGGTCCACTGTATCCCTCGTAAAACAAACAATAACACTAACAAAACTACCGACATCAAATTCATACAAACAGATTTTACATTCCACACTACACCCATTAGTCCTCTTACTATCCCTGAATTATGTAACTCTATATTCTATTAATACTACTTCTTCTATATTAAATCTTCTCATAATAATACTCTCCTACTCACAAAACCAATCAGTCCTTGGCGCCCACGGAATCAACACCACCCCAACACGTTCACAAATTCCTTCATTTTACTACAATTTCTTATTTAGTTGACATACATCAATCGTATAACTTGAAGACTTCTACAAAAGAAGTTTTTACATATTCGCATGAAACCAGACTAATGCACATCAACAACTATCGTCCAATTATATTGCTAGATACGAACACACAATATAGAATTTTAATCCAACCTAAAAAAGACCGTAAGAGTTTCACGATAATCGAGCAAAAACACAGCCCTTGATACGTACCCCCTGCGCACTGAACAGATCCATAAGCACCTTTTTCATACTGTGTTTCATTATTCTCACTCTGCGGCAGTCTGCGGTCCTAACAACACACCTATATGCAGGACTCGCGAAAAAACTGACAAACAAAAAGAAAAAAATAAGATAATGAAGAAAACCGACTAAGATCGAACAATTTCTTAACCGATAACCTTTTATACTATACTTATCTACTCCCTATTTAATTTCATTATCTACATCTACATTTATTCTAACATACTTCATCCTTATTTATGGATGTGGTGTAAAAGTGTCTTCTTTCAAGAAAGTGACATCATTGTTAGATAAATCGACTATCTCTTAATTTTAGCCAAAACTTCGTCATTTAAGAAACCGACACAACCCCGCTACCCTTCACTAAACTTAATTGTCGCAAGCACGCCTTGTTTTTTTCACCCGAGTATATTATATTTATTCTATATCTATCAATGCCTTTTGAGAAATTCGTCCTCGTTAATCCAGTAACCCAGAGTTATCGGTCTATCTCACCATCAACAGCCTATATTTAGACCACACCCATTCCACTCCCTCCTCGGTAACCACTGCCGGAACTTTCTTCGATACTCAGCCTACCTATACAAATAAAATAAACTAAACAATAATAAACACAAATATAACAATCTAATGTATCTCATATCATATATCAAGACAAGTATTATCAATAAGCATCACGCCATCCTCCATCTGAATATATCCTTCAAACTTCATCCTATCACGTGAACTTTTAACTGTACCTTAATCTGTATACGCACTTTTCAATTTATTCAAAACTTGTTGAATCTCTACAAATCAAGTGTTAACACATCCTCATCAATCCTTAATCACATCCAAAAATAACTAATACATGTCACTCATCATCATATCCATCAATCATCTTATAAGTCACACGATCCGATGTGCACGTCTACAATAAAAATTCAATCATCATCAAATAATGTCCTATCCACCACTAATTGTAAGTCTCACATACAATCACATGTTATAAGTAACAATACTAAATATAGCTTTCCTTTGCTCTTCATCGAGCTTATACTGTGTATTTACCTACCCCTAAGTCCATTGCCAATCAACCTAAGAATGTATTTTATAAAAAGTTTTTATGAAAAAAATAATCAATAATTTAATATATACAATCCTTCTATTAATACCAGTAAATTCTACCTTATCTTTATTTTTACAAAACAAATATATTTTATTAATTTTATCACGAAATAACCAAATAAACTAAAGAGCCATAACATAAATTTAACGAACATTTACATAAATCTGTACACATCTCTCTTGTTATTCTTAAAATACTATCCTTGCTAAAAAAGAACTGCCGAGTCACCGAAGACAATTTCTGTTAAGACATAAATATAATTCTTATCAAATCAGACACCGCATAACAACCTCTCATCACAATATAATACAATACCACTTGTGCCACTATGCTTATCCAGTCATGTTTATGATAACTTTAAACATCCCAATTAATATTGTACAACTAATTTCTCGATTAAGCAATCTGTATAAGCTAATCAACTATACTGCTTCCGTATACCCAGCATACCAGTATTTAGCATATATCACCATTTCCACTATTAATTATCTTCAATTATTGATTCTAATCATTCAACTTCATAAATAATATTTGTGAAATAATTAATATATTGATTTATATCTAATCAATTATTATCATAATTTTAATATTATAATTATCTTATTTACAATTATAATACTATTAACAAATTATACGCTGTCAAGTATCATATATTATATTATCTATATTAATTTATATATCTATTATTTAAATATATGATTTATTTATATTTTCATCTTAATAAATTATAATACCTATGAATTACAAACCAAATACCAAATAAGTTATAGGTATTTAGTAAGTATCTATAATATCTGAAAGTATGTGCAATTGAATCAAGTCTGCACTTATTACCCTTCCAAAGCGCGCTTCCCTCAACACTGCACGAAAAAAAAAGCGTTATTAAATTTATCACTAATCTCTCAAGTTTTATCTTCGGTATTTTACTTTTTCTATACTTACTACTTAGACAAAATTATTCATATCTTTCAATTAAAAACTCAAATAATTAAAATAACTAATTATATTCGTCCCTGAATATTTAACCTATTAAAAGATAATGAGCTCCTAATAAATTCTTTATAATACTATATCTTTTTTAACTGAGAAGATCTCTTCATACAGCATATTTAGACGAATCTTCAACCAAAGTTATAATACATGATCAACCCGGAATCAATTTAATTTTCTGTACTACACTAATCCACGCACAAGAATACAGCTCACTCATATCACCGCTCCTTACACAATTTATAACTCTTTAATTATAGAGATTCATCCCTCTTCTCCATAAAAGACCAGACCGATTCACTTATTATATGTATAATCTCTCTTTTTATACCACAAAGCATACATGATTGATTTGGACTCGGTAGGATGTGTAAGAAGCAATCTTCGTATATAATTTCACATACACTAATATACTCTTACAAATATTTTTTTAAATGACCTCTGAATTTTAAATAAATAATAAGAATAAATTATACAAATGAAAAATATAAATTAGAAAAGGCGTGGATACATCTGCCAAATTTTTGCATCCATGCTTCACAATAATGTCCTTATCACCAACAAATAAATTATATCGCCTAACTTACAATACAGAATTAAATTAATGAAAAATTCTTTTATTAACAAATACAAAATTTACAAATCAACAATTATATATTATAAACAAAAAATTCTATTATAATATAAGGTAATTATTATATATATATATATATATATATTATATAATATATATTAATATATATTAGATATAATTATATTATATAATTAATATATATCATAATAATAATTTGAGTACTAAATTACTTGGTTATCTTTAAAAAAATCTTAATGAAATCTAGTATATACTGCATATTAGCACGTAAATTAATTAAAAATAAAATAAATACTATCCTGGTAAATTTCTAAATAACACATGAACCTATAACATGCGAATCACTCAAGATAAATAATATGTTATCATTACGTATAGGATAACTATGTATTAATATCATAACTTAAATCTAATAATTGTACAACTAATTTATCACGAGATAACTAAAGAGAAAAAGTATATTAGTTAATCATTCTTCTTCTTTTTAGGAGGCTTTCTTATGGGCATTTAATTCCATACAAGAGTATTGAAACCTAGAAATACTATCCTACCATATCTACCTATAATACCTATATACTATATAGTAATATTGAAGTCACAAAAATTTTCGAAATATTTCCTTAATAACTGTTAGTAGAGCTTTTCATACTATTATATATGTATATATAACGACTTTATACTTGAACTCTCTTTAAAAACCTCATACTAATTACTGTTTACAGAGTGATGCAGCGATTTAGTCTGTTCCGCTCAATTCCGCAGATGACAGTCCGTTTATTCGTATTGTTCGGCTTGCGATATTAAATCTAGCAGGTGTGCCATCGATTGTTTTTGCTGTCGTAATTATTTCGAAAAAGAAAGAACAAATTCAAGCAATATCATTAATATGCAATAAATAAACAAATGATGAATAACTTATATAAATAAGCAAGCAATAGTATTAATAGAAATTATAATATATAATAAAGTATATTAGTCTCTTAGACGAATAAATAAAATGATATAAAAAGTTATTTAATAATATAATAAGATACTATATCACAATTTATCTTAAAACTTTAAATTAAACGCTCAATACAGATTACTACTTATGTAAATATATGAAAGCTATAGTATTAAATAATGATAATACAATTATGGTACAATGAATAAAAAAAATATCATTAAATAAAGATATATATATAAATAGTAGATAATTAGTTAAATATTAATTAATCACAGAAAAATTGATATAGTTAGAGAATAATAAGACGATTTAGCAATGTATTATGTCCAATATAGTATTTAATAAAAATTATTTACATAAATTAGGACTATGTTAACG
Source organism: Trachelipus rathkii (assembly GCA_015478945.1). Lineage (NCBI taxonomy): Eukaryota > Metazoa > Arthropoda > Malacostraca > Isopoda > Trachelipodidae > Trachelipus > Trachelipus rathkii. Next base: position 11,226 of record JABUQX010108252.1, on the reverse strand, counting down.
ATATAATCTATATCACGAGAATAAGTAATTAAAGTATCTCTTTTATATTTCTAATACATATATAATACCAGTAGAAATATCACTACAATATATAATATATTTGAAAGAAAATGATATATATTACTAAGTATATATATATATACTATATATACTTATAAATCTATAATAAATATTTCAGTATTAATATAACCCAATACAAAATGAACCTCAGGATTAAGCATTCTCCAACTAGATAAAATATATATACTGTCTACAAAGACAATCTCCAATTTAACTATATATCTACATTATACACAAAAGCAAAGTTTTACTACTTGAACTCAGCATAAAAAACAACTACTTTAGTAATTATTATAATATTACATTATTCATATTATTATATGTGTTATATATATATATATATATATATATAATATATAAATCATTGTCAATTAATCATCATCGTACCCTTCACTACTGAGACGTCTTAAAAGTATATATATATATGATAATTCTATATAAATTAATACTATATTATATATATCATATTATATATATATATATGATTATATGATACATGGACCTAATACACAATATTAACAGGTACTATTAATATATACCTATATTTCTTTTGTGTCTTTCTGTTCCTCACCTTCCTCTGTAGCAACCCAAGATGCCTTGCGTGTAAGGTGTCTGACTAACAGGATCGACAAAGGAAAACAGTAGGAGAACATGACAAACGTCGAAAAGAAAGACCCAGCCTTACCGCCCCTCTTACCATTAATTAGTGAGAAGTCGTCACCAGACAGAAACATCACCCTAGTGAGACAAATGCGAATAAGACTCGCGACGGACAACACTATGTAAGATGCGTACTATATGAGTTATAATTCCCCTGACCCAGACGTGAGCCAAACAACCATCCCCAACCCCATACAAACCCCCGTCAACATTCTCCAACGTGATAACAAATGCACCTTATTCTCGCCCTCTGCCAATAACTCACATTATCTCTCCTTCAGGACATTCGATTCACCGACTCAACCACTGCTGCGCTCTCCCAGCCGTCGCTACCCAACACACTCATCCTACTTTAGAACATACTCTCCTAACCAACCATACTATCATTTCCCATCCTCTTCCACACCTGACCCGAAACCCCCATTCCTAACAAACATAAATCTAAGTCGATCTATATTGCTCTCATGTACCCCACCCTTTATCCCATTCTTCTCACAAATCGCGAGCACCACTCTCCTCTAATACGTTCATTCCTCTCTTTATCAATTCTTTCACACTAGCACCACCTAAGATAATGTCAACACTTTTCCTAATCCGGAAAAGCTTTTAGAATCATATACTACTTACAGCCAACCACCATGCGTAATATCTAAACTACAATAAACGAGCTACGCTAACCCTACAGTACTAAAATGAGTTACCCTCTTGCTTAAAATTAAATGTTAAGGTTGCCAGGAACGCATAGGTGAACCAACATTTACCCTCAATGTTATACCCCTCCTATGCCATCATCTCACCAAGACTAATCAGTGCCTTTGCATCACTCACTAATCACCGATTTAATTGCCCACCCAGCCACCCATTCCTGCATCTTTCACAACGAATTCTCTTTGATCAATACAACTCATTCATCTACCTTCCCCTTCTCATCCTATAACACCTTACTTCACACAGCTTCACACACCATTAATTACTCAACCACTTGTTCTTCTAAAAAAGCCGCCAATTGCTCTACTCAATTCTAACATATAACTCTCTACCACTGAAGATGTTTGAAAGATTTAAATCTCAACGCAACAACATAAAACCTTGACTCCTATATCCACGAATTAACCATCACTTTTCTGTATATGCCTCGCTCCTTTCACACTATCCCGCAAAATACTCTCAATCAAGTCCCTTCTTCAAAACATTCTCCCTTTCAGATTTCGCCACACCTACCAGAGAACCCAGAAATATCATAGACCGTCACTATATAAAGTAGGTAGGGCACCTAAACCAACTTTCCAAAATCGTCCATTCACTAGCACGAGAATCTAAACCCACCACTATTTACCTCCATAACAACCACCTCATCAATCTCTATCCATAACCCTCATTAACATGGTTCCGATTATTAAAACATTATATTAATATAACAAGGAACTAGTTCTTCGTGTGATCCTCTTACTATTGCACTCGTGAATTCACATACCAATAATAAAACAACATCACGAGTTGACTACCAAATATTTCGTGGAACACACGACTGCTACAATACTCGTTAATACACTACTTTTTTGATATACAACAGTTCAAAATAGACTCTTTTGAACCCACGCGATATACCATATATCACTACAGTCTACCTGCTAACATAAGTACGCTTCCGCTATAATAACGTCCAATAAACAATTACGCGCAATTCTAAGATCCATCAAAACCTTAAAAATATAATTTATAATCTTCCTCTCTTCCATCTCATATGTTCATTTCCAGATTCAAAGTAATATATTTTAAATCCTAGCCACCCTTTCCATCCTCTACTAACTCCTCTTATAACCTGCTTACCTTGTTCTTATCGACACATATCAAAGCCCCTTCACTAGTCACTCGACGCCTGAGCGTCTAATAAGGATCGAACCAAAATACCAGCATAACCTCCCTACAACAACTCAAAATAAACATTTAATTCCCCTAATACAATTTCTACATATATCCCCTTTCTCTTCACCTTACCCAATTATAAATAATTAAACAATATAATAATAATACCGCTCTCCTCCAATCATTGGAACTAATTACCCTTCCATAAATCCGGCTTATATTAACATCAACTTCCAAATCCAACATTCACCATCTCTCTGCCTACCGAACTAATCTTGATCATTTCACTTAATTAAATCTTCATCTATATAATAATATACCTGAGATTACCATTCCTTCAACTATTTCTCACCCTACCCATTATCTACTCCTTACTATTAGCCTATATCCTCCAAAAATAACAGTGAATATTACCTTGCTGTGCTATCGCATCCAAATACAACCGCTACAACAATTCAAACGTAACACCTCTATCAGACTTTAATACTCGGAGATTTTTCTGAAGTTCTATTCACACTCCCTCATAATTATATAGTTTATATATTTATAATAAATTGTTAATATATAGATCAATAAATAGGCCAAAATTTATATGCAATATATAATGAGTTTAAATTATATATATATATATGTTGTGATGTTGCGCGCAGGCGTCTTTCCAAGTGCCTGTTTACATGAGAAAGGCAAACATTAATACATTTATATTCAGTCTTATACTTGTTTTGACTTAATTGATAAACCATGTAAAGCTCCATTTTGATAATATTCTACTCTCGTCTATATATATCTTTGATACCCATCTTGATACCCATATCATGATACTCCTGATCGATCAATCTTCGATTCTCGATCATTACTCTGACTCTGTGTTTAACTTCCTCCTATATTTAAATTGCGGCATTGCTTTAACTTGTATGTTATATTCCATTTCCTTGCAATCCGCTTGAACATTGTAGCACCGCTGCGGCACTCCAACCGCGCTGCAACTCATCCTGGCGCCACCATTCATTATAAAGACTGTCTTAAAAAAAATTTAAAACAGATAAAGTAGAGTTAAAATATTGATAAAATAAAATTTTATGATCTTTAATATTGTTATAATATTTATTTTAAATTTAGATAAAGCTGAAATTTTTCCTATTTTTCCTAATTCTCTTAAACATATCTCTCAGTTCTCTTCCATTCTTGCATTCAACGTCATTTCAAAATTTGCCGTTTCTCTGAGCGACCATCAACATTATATCTCACACACAATTTCTATTGGAATCCTTTCGGAGAGGCCTCAATAACTCACGCTGTTACAGAAACAAAGGATCAAAGGGCAATGAATGGCAATACATTATTTTATTGAGAGCATATTCAGTGTCCAACTGGGACTTGAGAGAGGGAAATATAATTTGCAGCCTCACAGTCGTTCAATTCATTTGCTTGAGGATGGACACCCCTCCAATCTCAATTAAAACAATTAGTTGAGCCATCCCGACCGAAATCAGTTAAAGATTTAGACCCTCATTCCATGGAATATATGGATTTCGATGAGAGCTATCTACAGAATTGACCTTTAAGAGACCTAGTGTCCTAATATATACCGGTTAAATGTAAACAACTTTTGGTATTGGCCAGTGCCATGTCTAACCCTACACAGAAATATATGCCTCAATAACATTGTTATTAATAGTAAGAGTTGTATTTCACTATAAAAGCGTTGACAGTGACCGAATTCGAGTATTCACCACCAGATCCTATCCTTATCTCAATACATTCTCTCGAGTTCCTTGACCCATATCGCAGAAAAAGATAGGTCTTTAGAGAATTAAGGGAACTGGCATGTGAAGTGAATCAAACATCCAGGAGATTCTCGAACGTTTCGGGTAAAAATCGTATGGTAGCATCATTACATACATTTGCTAAGTTTTAGGTCAGACGTGTAGCGTTAAGCCATGTAAAGCTCGTTTAGTCATTACAGTGCGAAAATTAAGAAAAAATTATTTCGACGATTTTTATCGATAGCATTCTAAAACTTCCTTTGTTGGGTGTCTCACCCCTTTCCAATATTTTAAAACTGTTTGGCTAAATATTGAGAACCATAATCTTAATGTGTGAACTTTTATATGAAAAAATGTATTTTGAATTGAGAAAAAATAAATATAATTGTATATAGTATATAGATTTTATGAGATACAATTTGTATCTAGTATGCAATAGGTACAATGTAAGTTGATCATAGGGCATGTACTAGTTAAGGTATAATGGTTAGTATATTATAGTGTATAATATAGTATGTAGTAGTTTTAGCTTAGAATTATAGTGTCTCAAGGCCTGGAATAATATAGCTGTAATCATGTAGTTTAGTGATAACTAATTATATAAAAAGCAGCGAGTTGATCAAGATATACAGTGAAATCTAGAAGCGAAGATAGTAAGACTTTACTCTTTCAATACTCATTGGTTTAAGACGAAAAAATATTTCAGAATAGTATAAAAATATACGAATTGAGAGAAGGATTAGTATTTAATTATGGAAAACGAATAAAAGAAGATGAACGGGAATAAGAAAAACAAGAGGAAGAGATTTAAAATCCTTTATGCGAACTCCCTTACAATAACCTCTCGACTCCTTGGGCAATTTTTGTGTTTGACGAATCGACCAAAGAAAGAGTTTATGATTTGATGTTTCCAATCGCAAAAGTGGTCCTAGAGAGAAACACTCGCCAACTTTACTTGAAGAAGTAAAATTGTCACAATTTATATCACTCTCTCTCTCGCTCTCTTAGTTCAAACTACTATTATCAACTACAATCACAGTGATATATACTAGTCTAGCCCTATACCGGTAATAAGGTATAATCACAATATAAGAATAGAGCTTCATCACTATACTAGGCGTACTATACCTTTACTAACCAGTGAGGTAACTCTACTTACGCTATGCAATAACTAATATATATACTATCACATATCTAGTACTAATGAGCCGTATATACTATATTCCGCGGCCGGTCGCGCCTCGGGCGCGTGCGTAATCGGAGCTCGCCCCCTGGCCGCTATTAAATATTAGTGACAGTGACCCTTTATGGGTAGGCGATCAAGTACTACCTTATGAGCTACTGCACTCCATCATGTTATTGAAGTGAGCACGGGGTAACTATGTACGGCTAGTTAGGTATATATATAATATATATTATATATATTATATAATATTATATACTATGACTATATATACTAGCCTAATACTATACGGCGTGACAACGGACGCATATAGAGTAGGCTCACCGTACTACACTGACTCCGATAACTGATACACAGAAGTATAGCTATAACTACCCTTACATAATAGCCTCTACCGGCGGCCCGGATGGGCTTATTACCATATAGCTTAGCTGCAATTACGAGATGTTAGATACGATCAATACTCAAAACAATATATCATGCCAGACCCACTAGCTTATGTATAGGTAGCCTTAGTGAACTGAATTTACTTATGATAGATACACCTATCTCACTTATGATGACTGACCACTAGTCATATTCATACCCACCATAGTAACGATGACACTTATATAATCATATATACTCATATATATACTGCTATAATCAGAAAACCTATGATGTATATATCAATAGTATATCACTTTGACTATAGCGGATCCAGTTCACCTCCTAGTATTACGTATAGATATTATAACTATATAATTATAGTATAGAATATATTATGAGGTATACGTGATTATTAATCCAAAAATAAACTTGTTCTAGTCACATATGTTTTTAGGTAAGAAATATTTATAATGAAGCATCTGGTGTATATAAATATGAGACACCTTATATAAAATGCATTTTTTTTATATATATAGTCTCTATATATATTTAATTTATATTGAATAATATAATACACATAACAAGATCACAAAAATATACATCGCTGAACTCATAATACTATTAAATTAGAATATTAAATTAAGTTTTTTCAGACCACAGGTGAGATACTTCTTATCGATGTGATATTAAATTTAAAATTTTTTTCTATTAATTTCTGAAAAATAAATACAATAAATTAAATATATAATTATTTTTAAATATAGTTAGTGATAATTATTAGTGTGATTTATTTTTCAATTTATTTAGTAAGTCACTTATTCATTTATTGAATTATATTATTGATGATATATTATATTATTGATTTATTAATATGATAATAATATTGACTCCCTATTACTATTTATTAGATTATTATTATATACATTTACTTGTCGTAATTTGTATAAGTTATTGCTATTATGTATAATTAATATCTTCAATTAGTGATTATCTCTCACAGATACACGAACGTATCGCTACAGACCTAACTAATAAATCGTGTAGGTGTTGTATGAAAAGATGAGTATAAGTTCTCTGAGCGGGCTTCATGAGATAAAATTTGACTTAACAGGACTTCACTCAGCCACAGCGAATTACTTCTAAATAGCCTGATCACTCTACGCTCGCCATGTAAGCTCAATGCTCTCAATTGCTATTATTATACTTGATTTATATTGACTATCATTTGATTATATATAATTATTGTAATAATCGCAATGATAAATTATGTTAAAAAGAAAAGAACAACAGGGAACATAAAGATTATTTTACTAAATTTGATGTAGTTCTATTCTAGTGATATTGACACTTCCATTTTAGTTGCTATTATTGAGAACTAGTGCGAGTGAATCTGCCGTTCTATAGATGACATTTATTGGAATTTATTTCATCGGAATGTGATATTTTTCTATTCAGAATTTTCGGTTGAACTAAGTATTCCCGGGATATTGTACATACCTTCTTAAATTCTCCATAACACGTGTTTGTATCACCTAATCCACAAGAATTATTCAAAGTAATTTTCTTTACACAACTTTGATCCTAATATGTTGGTATATCCATTATGGTTTTTAGTATATAATTATTATATTAATATAAGTTATTATATTATTATTTAATTATTATTAAGTATACTATTACTATGATAAAATCGTATATATATGAAAAATGCAATGTCAATGGATAAAAATTTTTATTTGTGAATATAAATGAAATAATTAATTGAATAACGCTAACTATTACAATGTAATCCTAATAATTTAAGTCTAATATTTAATCATTCAAGAGATAGCAAAAAACCGAAGTAATCAGAAGAAATATAAGAGTCTAAGATGAAGGAAGTAGAGAAATAAATAAAGAAGTTGAAAAGTTAATATTTCCAGGAAGTGTATTGAAGTAATATTATTATCATAAGTAGACAAGTGAAATCTAATTGTGAAACGAAGCATGAAGATAATACAAATTATAAATTATTATAAAAGTACTAGCAGGACGTTATGATGCAGTTAATTGAGGTGGAGAGACAGAAATACTGAGTGGATCAATGTATTAATAGAGATTATTTATAGTATTATAAATAATAAATGCAGTAAAATGGGTATACTAGTAAATGATGTATAATTTCAGTGGATTTAAAAAAGAATATACCAATTGAAAAATTAGACTTGGAAAATAAATTAATTTGGGCTTAAATTTCATTTGTAATAAATAGAGTATAATTATAACTGATCTGAAGATGAGATGAAGGATAAATGAATATAAAGTAGATTATAAACAGTAGGCATAGTAAGTTAGAGTAATTTCCAACCCTTTTCCCTGGGTACAAAACTAAGGGCAAGTTGTATCAGATTACCATAGCGAGAACTTTTCGAATCCTGTATTAGTTGAATTCGGATATTGAATAGAAGAAATCTCCTTGAATTTCCATAGTTGGCAGGAAATATGAATAAAGTATAGAACATATTTTGTATTTAAGATGGTTAGGTAAATATTTATCCCGAATAAGTCTGCCACAACTTAGTCCAAGAAATGATAAAGAAGTTGAGTAGAGACAAGTCGAAATTAATTGAGTAGACAATAAGCGTATGCGAGAGGTGGCACAAGTCCTCATGAGCGGTCAAGCATGTGCACAGACAGAATATGAGGAATTAGTGTCAAGAAACTCCGCATTTCTAAGCCAAAAGTATAGAGGAAGACGATATTTACTGCGAAAAGATTTTCTTCTGTATGATCCCCCAGACACTTGACTTTACAAGAAACGGAAACAGAATCCTGTAAGGACGTTGTACAACCACTTGCTAACACATAAATGTATATAAGTTTATGACAAGATGTTAACATATAATCCTGCTAGTAGACATTTATATTATAATTTGAATATATTGAAAAATATGGATGTAATGTACCCCGAAAAATTACACCGATAGAAAAATTAAATCGTAAGGCTGACACAAGCAAGTAAAAGAATGAAAGTGAGCAGCATCGCTATGAATTATCAATATTAAAAGGTAAAGAATTTAATAGTTGATATGAGATAGAATAATGAGTGGACAGTTAGTAATATAAAATATTGAAAGTTAGATCAAAATGATATAAATTAGTGAGAGGTCCAATATATTAAACAGTTTCTTGAAGAATTGGGCAGTATATAAAGAAAATAAATTGAACAGTGGATATATTTAGTAGAACAGTAAAAACAATTTAAAGTGTACAAATAAATAGTATCAATATAGTGAATCTATAAATCTGCTTACGAGTGTCTCCTCTCCACTACTTAGACCTGGATAAACTCCATCACTCATACATTTACATCCTTCCAATTTAAATAGACGAAACTCATTCACAAAAAAAGTAAATAAACGCTAGTATAGAGTGGTATAGTTGCCGTTCTATAATTGAATGACCATGAATCAAAACCTCTGATCTTTCTAACGTAATAACTCATTAATAGTTGTGTCCTAAGAAAAATCAATGAGTGTTAAATTAATATGTAAAGTGCTTCAAGTAACTTCATGCAATTTACATTAATCATCTAACTTGACATAATACTTATCCTACAACAACCTATAACTAAAATCATCCTGAAGACAAAACAAGAAACTTAAACCTTAATCTATTTACTTGATTGCATATCTAATAGGGACTTGCTTAAGGAGTCAAGTTTTAGTTTTCGTCGAAAGTGCCTGATACTTTTGGAGAAGATCGGGAGAATCGGTGGGGTGCAATCTATGGCCAAGGATCACCCCCGGCATTCTTTCTAAAAACAGCGACATCATCAATTATAATCCTTATTTCTGAACAACTTCTCTTGAAATTTGGTGTTCCAAGCCTCCTTTCTAGAACTGCCCGTCTTTATGCACTCCAGTACACAAGGAATTCTGAAAATAAGGCAAAAGCTCGTCCCGTTAAATAAAGTATGATACACAATTTATGCTCCTGTTGCCATAACATGCGTGCTTCTCGCTCCTTACTAAAGAGAAGTATACACGATAAGTTGATAGTACTTAAGTGGCGACTCCTTTAACTCTCCTCACTCTCTATTAACTCCGCTAGCGCATTACAAACTCAACTAAACTCTCAACTCAACTCTCTTAAACTTCTCCTACTTTCACTAACTATCAAGAACTACAAATCTAATCTATCCCCGTTCGTACTGGAATCGAAGCTTAAGAACTTAAGCAATGTGCACAAGGTATTGCTATTGATCATGACAATTTATGAAGTTTTAATCATTATTCATTCATTATTAAGAATTTTCCAGGCTGGATATTCCATTCTTTGAGATTGGAGTAAATATCACTACCATCGATCCAGTTATTTCCATGTACCCTATATGTACTTCTATACTGTGTCTTTCTTGCCGTTCGTTTATGAACTTAAAAGTTCTAATGACTACGCCCAGCATTTTATTATGCGTAGCTCTGATGATATTACCGTACGCCGCTTCACCCTCCCACTTGAATCCACCCAGATAGTTCTGGCCCATCCCCACGCCACACTTGCAAAATTTAATCTTACCTTCCTTCCAACGTGAACTATTGTCCTGATTGCACTATTTCAATGTTAGCATGTAAGTGCCTTGTATTTGTCCGCCCAGGCGCACAAGTGCTTGCAGCCGTATATTAATTTAATTTTAATTCTCTGATGTTAACAAATTATTTAATAAAAGTAAATTTTTCAGATGTAACGTTATTTTTATTTAAATTTCCTTTACAACCATGGAATATATGTACTTCAATATATATAGTTAATTATATTAAATAATATAATAATATATACTATTATATTTAAATATATAATTATAAATTTACTTATAATTTATTCATTAAATATATTTATAATTATAATATAATATAAATATCCCATATTATATATATATTAACCTTCAGATGTTTTAAGATAACACCACCCTTATATACATGAATATATATTTTTATTATACCTTGTACTATTTAGTCATATACATAGTATACCTAAGGTCCATAGCATTTATGTGTTTTAACGACTTCAACGATCAGTTTTTTAATATTTTTTTAAGTTTTTTTTAAATACATATATAGCTAATTAATATTAAATATTAATAACTAACAAATGAAAATTTATAGTCGTGTTTGAAACTTAAAGAATTATCAAAAGTTCGAATGAATATATTAATATAATTAATTTTTTAAAAATCATACACTATGAATATATAAAAAAAAAAAAATATGATTTTAACTAAAAATTTGGTATGAAAATATTCTAAATCGTAAATGGTAAACGATTAAAACCTTAACAATTAAA
>JABUQX010108251.1:17500-35039 GCA_015478945.1 Trachelipus rathkii | reverse complement strand
TTATGTACTATTATATATATATGATGGTCATCTATATAAACTAATAAATTGGAGCTAAACTTGTCTAAACACACGTAAACCTAAATAAACTTATCTGAAAATAATTAAATGTAATCAAAAGTATATAGAAACTAGAAAATTCGAATAAACATGTTTAATTTCAATAAATAAAAAATACTATATATTATTCAATCATAACACAAAGTAAAATAAAAAAAACGAAAATCTATTAATATTTAATTAATAAAAAATTAAAATGTATGTTATGTATAAAATAATTCAGTTTTATAGTTTAATAATAATTAGTAACGCTAAGTATTATTAATCAATAATAATAATCAGCTAATCAATTTATAATATATTATATTATATATATATTAATATATAATATTATATAATATATATATATTAATAATTATTAATATATATAATATATACACTATATATTCTATAATAATAATATTAATGATTATTTAATAGGTGTTTTATTGATTAATATAATTTATAAGATTATTATATTCTAAGTGGATTAAATGTGTTCTTTCTTAGATTATAGATTTAGATTTAATATATTCACTCATATATAATACTAATAATAACTTAATATTATATATTATATACTTGGGTCAATCACACTCAGAGGTCCGTTGAGTTTTAATATGAAAGAACAGATTAAAAAGAATTAAATATATAATAATTCAAATATTATTATTAATATATATATATATATGATATATATATATATATATAATATATAATATAAGATATAATATATATGTTTATGTATTAAATATATATAAAATATATAATATGATACAGATTAATTATTTATATAAGCGCTACTTAATAAACCGTAAGTATTGTTATCTATAACTTATTGTTAACCTATAATTCAAAATACATTAACTAGAACATACCTAATTATTACAAATATTAGTACCAATATATAAATCCTCAGTAACACTAATTAGACATTATTAAACAAAATTCATAACCATCACTAACACTATTATATATATATTACATTAGTTAGAAACACTTTACGTTAGAAACACATAAACTCTATTGTTAATTTACAACATTAAAGTTACATTAGTTTATATACGAATAACTACTGAAGTCATATTTTATTTGTCATCACTATTATAACATCAGAACTAGATCATATATCTATATAATATACACACAAAAATTATGTCCGTTATCTTGGTCTTAACTTACACATAACTCAAAACTTTGCCAAAGATTATTCTTCTAGTTTTATATATATTTTTTTGTGGTATATATCTTCTTGGTTCGTAATTAAGGTTTTAGATTCCATTTTTTAATATCGATCTTTACTTCTCGCCAGGATAGAGACCAAGCTTATCTGGCACGAATAAACTCTCTCCTATTATTCACTAATTTAGACCATTCACATATGAATGAGCAGACCACTACTTTAGTTTTGCCATCGAAAAATTTTATTATATATTATTATTATATTATTATTATTATATTATTATATATTATATTATTATTATTATTTATATATTATATTATCAAATATACCTTATTATTAATACCATATATATATTATTATTATTCATCTATTATTATATATTATTTATATTAATTATTATTATTTATTCATTTATTATATAATTATATATTATATATATATATATATATAATTATTATCTATTCATTATTATTATTATTTATTATTAATTATCTAAGTTCAATTATTATTTATAATTATTTTATTATTATTATTATTATTTAATTATTATTATTATTATTATATTAATTATTTATTATTATCTAATGAATTATTATTATTATTATTATTAATTATTTATTATTTTAATTATTATTATTATATAATATATAATTATTTTATTAATATAATTATTTATATTATTATTATTTTATTTTATTGTTATTTTATTATAATTATTATTATTAATACATTAAATGTTATTTAATTATTATATTATTATATATTATTATTTATATTATTATTAATTAATAAAATTCTTGTACATTATTATTATTATTATTATTAATTATATATTATATTTAATTATATTTATATATAATTATTATTATTATTAATTTTTATAATTTATATTATCATTATTAAAAAATTATTATTATATATTATATATTATTTAGATTATTATTATTATAATATTATATACTATTATATATATAGAATCTTCGCCTTTCCATAGCTTTTGGGAGTATAGATGCCTCAAACACATGCACCGCGAAATACCCGAAAGCACGAAATGAACATTTTCCTGGAGGTTATAAATAAGTAGTTTAAGCGGAGCCTAAACCCAGTTAACTAACACTGGGTTAAAACATATATATATAATATAATATATATATACTATCATATTATATATATTAATATAATTAAAATAGATATATATAAAATAATATATATTATAAAATACTAATATTAAATACAATATAATATTATATATTAATATATATATAATAATACTACATATATATATAATTATATAATACTATATATATATACTATATATACATATTAAATCTATAATATATATATATGTTTAAATAATTATATTATATATTATATTAATCTCTTTATTGAAGCATAATATTAATATAATATTATATAAATATATAATATTTAATAAAATTATATATATATTATTATATTAAAATAAATTTAATATTATCTATATATATATAGCCTATATAGAAATTATAATTAATATTATTATGTTAAAAAAATATAAATTATATATATATATATAATATAATTATATATAATTATATAATATTATATATATCATATATATATATAATATATATATATTAATATATAATACTATATATATTTATAATATATAATATATATTTATTATATATAATATAAAATATTATCTGTAATATGATATATATATATAGTATTATATATATATATATATATATTATATTAATATATATATAATTATTATATAAGTTTATTATAATATATATATTATATATATATTATTTAATAATATAGTATTATAATACCTATTACTCGTATATACTAAGTCTTACATATGCACTGAAGTTAATAGTCTTCTTTCAGAGTAGAATTTGCCATTATAACATAATAATGAAAATTATATTAATATTTTTCATTAATATTTCCAGGTATAATAGAAGCAGGCATTTGCAAAAGTTGAATCAATAACTTACATATTTAATCCCTATCAAGTTTTTCAGCAGCACATCCTGGGATATTTAAGTCATCGCTGTTACCACGACATAATGTCAAGTTTTATTAATGTATTGGACCTCAGCAGACAAACTTTTTCAACTTCGAGATTACATATCATTTACGTTCTTTAGTAGTATTAATAAAGGAATCTTTTAAATTAAAGCACTTCAGACCAATTGCACGAAGTAAACTCACTTAGTAATGAATTTCCTGTTCCAAATGTCACCAATATTAAATTGCTATTTCACTACTCTCTCTCTACACAAGATTTAAACTAATTCAGACCAAAAGACCAAGATTTACAGAGAGCAGTATAAATAATTATATATATATACTATATTATATATACTAAATAACCTATATATACTATATATATATATATAACATATAGCCCTATATTAACCTATAATAACCACCACATATTCTACACTATATTAATATATATGTGGACTATCCTTTCCATAGGCATAAATATTTCGATGTAGTATATAGTTTGAGGGTACCTATAATATATATACAAAGCGAAATACTGGCGCTACTTGCAACTGCGGACGAATATGGCTTTAAGGTAAATACCTAACGGATACTAAGCATATTCTCGAAGGCTACATCTAAGTGGCGATGCCATTAATAAAGTTCGCGGAATCTTCTTTTTTCCTGTGGGAGTCCTATATTTAAGTTCAGCCTTCTGTATAAAAAAAATGTATCGTCGTCATGGCCAATAGATAGAAGAGATATTTATATATTCAACGAGGGTAGATGTGTAATTGATTGTCTGACAAACTGCGAATTAGGAAGGGTAAAGCGAGCCGATAATTCTACACACGATTGAAACTAGAAAAAGGCCTTGATAAAAACCAACTAAAGATTTTAACCCGAATCAAGCTATGAACTGCTTATGAGCCGTGGTATGTAATTTACAATCCAAATTATTTATAGAGGATATATATCAATATTCGATAAAGAAACAAAACAAAGATGTTTTAAAATGGTTGACGTTAACTCAAAATTTAACAATTTCAAAAAACGGTCAACATATTCCTACAAGTAAATGATAATAATTATTATATATTTAATAATGAGATATATGGAATACACTAAATAATACTATAGATAATTGTGGACGGAATCTAGTAATTTTGCATATTGTGAATAATATATATTATATAAATATGAATAATTTACTATAAATATAAAATTAGAAATTATAAGAGAATTCAACCTTAAATGACAACGTAACCTTTGTGACACTGTCAGTTCAATTCACTGGGATAATTATAAACACAGAAATACCAGAATTTTTGTGAGCCATCATCACTCAATGATTGCATCACTTTCTTGTACCGTCCCTTTGTGTCGAAGAGCGAGGCTTTCCACACATTGGTCGCCAAATCCATGTCATTTTGTCCTAGTGTATATATTTAGTATAGTGGCATATATATATATTATTATTATGTAGTTGTTAGAAAAATATAAGTTATTATAATTATTTGAGTGAAGGCATATTTAAGTGCTACCTGAATATATAATAGTAAATTTAGGGCATAATATAAAATTTCTATATATATATTATATAATAGTATATATATATTATAGTGTACCAGTAGTAATATATATATATTATATAAAAATTAATATATATAATATATGATTGATTTCATGCTTAAATTATAGTTTGAATATCATAATATAATATATATAGAAGGTAATGACGTCAGAGGAGTATTGAGGATAGAGGAATAATGTATATGTATATGTGATTATAATAATATATATATAATGAATAAGAATAAAGATATAATATATTATGTTATAATATATTAGTAATATTACCATATATAAAGTAGTATATATATTATATATATAAAATTTATATCTATATTATTATATATATATATATTATATAAATTTATAACATATATATTTTTTTTAGGGACATGGTATAGATATATATTATATATTATATATATTAGATATTGTTATTTATTGTGTATATAATAAATAGAATATATAATATATAACAGTATAAAGTCATCAAATATCTAAATAAATTAATTATATATAGGTATAGTATTATAGATATGTTTATATCATATTATATATATATATATATTATATAGGGTATATCATATATATATAATATAGTATGTATATATTTATATATTTAGATTCTATATATTTACCTAAAGATTAAGGCATTATATATTTACTTCATTAGTTAAGTTATATTTTAATATTATAATATTATTATTATTTAGGCATATATGAGATAATGCATATCGACCATTTCACTATTTGTGTAGAGAAAATGACAGAGTTTTCGTACACACCAAAATGATTAGATATCTAATTTTATTTAGATATTTTATTGAGCTAGTATTCTTGACTCATTCGCTATTATAATAAATAGATAATAGTTAAATAATAGTTGGCCTTTGTTTTAAATATATGATATATTGTACTTTATATTATTATTTTTATATATATATAATATAATAGAATATATAATAAAATATTCATTTACAGCATCATCTTATCCGCACTTATTTGTAAATGGTGAAACTATGGTTGAAGTAGTTACGATTAGTAATAAGATTGAGTTCTGTTTTTTAATTAATCAATGACTTAATATGATTAATATAATTTTAGAAGTATTATTTAAAAATACATTATTAGCTCTACTACCTATATCTATTTAAGAATTGGTATTAAAGGAGCCGGAGTTGTCATTGTAAATTTTGAGGATTATAATGTATATAATTTATTTTTAATTAGAGATGGATATTTTTGCTTTTTTAGTTTTTGGGAATTTTTTTTTAAATAATTAGTAATATTTTCTCCATATAATTGTATATATTAATATATAATATATATTTAATTAATTATTATATATATATATATATATATATAAATAATATATATTAATAATTAATTATATTAATTATATAATATTATTATAAAAATTAATAATATTATAATATAATATAAATATATATATGTAAATATATATATAAATTTATATATATATATAGTATATATTAATATAATATAATATATATTAATATATAATTATAATAATTATAAATATAATAATATATAAAGATTATAATATATTATTATTTATATATAATATATAATTAATATATATATATAATATTATATATATATATATATTATATAATCATATTGTACAGATAAATGTCATGATCATTGTGATAAAAATTTAGTATTTTAATAGTATAATATATCAATATATATATAGTGACTATATATATATAGGTATTATATATATAATAAATTAATATTAAATTATTTATAATTATTTAAGGTATATCTAAGTATATATTTATTATATATTTGAATGAAAGCTTAATTGAATCTTTTTTTAATATATTATTTATAATAATACCTATATATATAATGTGAATAATCTAATTGTTTATACTATTCTATATAGTATATTATCGGGGGGGCACAAACGGTAAAAATCCGTCATTCAGAATTATTTTCTCCTTATACTTATAAGTATTATGTAGTTATAGAGGATCTAATTTGGTGTTTATTACCTATATAGTTAGTATCATATTAGATATATATTATGACATAGTTACATTATTATTTATACAGCTCAAAATGAATTATTATATCAGTAATAATAATAATATATATATAAATTAATTAGATAATAAATAAAATGAAATACCTATATTATATATATATGAATCTTGTGATAAGGGCCCTATATATAATCTATATATTAGATATAGATAATAATAGTATCACTATAATTTTTATTAATAATTAAATTATTTAATCACTCTATAATTATTATTAATACTATATTATATATATATATAAATATAATATTTTTTAATATGATTATATTCAAATTGGTGTGAAATACCTACTATATCTAATATATATATAGGTATTATAGATGATGATATATTGTTTTGTTAGATAACTTTAAAATATTTAAAATATTTTAATATTAATCATAAATAGAATATAATATATATATAAGTAATTTTTAATATATTATTAATTAGTAATAGTAATTTATCATCATTATGTTAATATAAATTTATATAGTGAGTATATAGCATGTAGCTGATTCACCGAAATATTATAAACAATTAACTCAGCCAAGAAATTAAAATTTGGAAATATTTGTTATATAGTACGGGTAGTTGGTGTTCGCCACACAATTTGTTATAGGTGGCGAAAAAATAGACGATTTTATCTTTTTGGTTGATAATAGTTATAATTCATCAAATATAATACAGAATGTAACTAATAATCAATGTTAATATTAATAATAAATATTAATTAATAATATTTATAAATTTATATAATATATGTTAAACATTTTAATAATAATTTTAAATATAAATTAATAATATAATATTATATGAATTAATATAAATAATAATATAAAATTTAATAAGTAATAAAATAGCAATAATAATAATACTATAATAAAAATAATTAATATATATTTTATATATAATATATAGTATATATATTAATAATAATATCATATTATAATTAATATTATATTATAATTAATAATTATATATATATATAATATTATATATATATATATATATATATATAATAAAAAAATTAGTTATGTTACTTATGTTCGGAAACATCACTGATGCTTCCACTTCCTCCTTGGTTGGTTGGCATCATTCTGCCTTTAGGTAATGATGATGCATCCTATCATTGTCTGTTAACATATGCTTTGATTTATTTCAACGATTAACTTCAATATAAGATTATATTCCTATCTTGCGCGGATATCCGATTCCTGCTGAGTAAAACACGGAATTCTAGAATTATTACTTATCCAATTCAGACATTACGTATTATGATAAGCTGAAAAAAAAAAATACTTTCAGTAATAGTTAAAATATTATTATTAATTTATTATATATATATATAATATATAATTATAAATATAATATATAATAAAAATATAATATATTATATTAATATTAAATAAATTATATAATATATATAAATATTATTAATAATATATATTATATAATATAATTAATAATATATTATAATATATATATATATATAATATATATATATAATATAATATTATATAATTAAATATATTTATAATATATATATATTAATAAGTCAATAAAAAGCTTTTTACCTTTGACGAAGGTAGCTGAAGTGAACAGTAAAGAAGGCTGCAGAATATCATAAGAAATTTGTGTCCAACGCTTTTTAACTCAAATTTTGAATCATCTACTGGTTTTAAACGCTCTCTTTTTTTCTTTCTTCGTGATTGTGGTCAATACATGGAAATGTTTAAGCTTAAATAAACGATATATAACCTTATTTTTAACCACTCTCTTTATTTTTTTATTGGAAATATTTATATAAACAATTAAATGATTTATACTTTATTGTTTTTTTCTCTCTCTCATCTATCATCTTCCTTGACCTCTTTACAATTTATACCACCCTTTTTCACTTCTACCCATTAATGCCCTGAACTTTAGGTCGTTGACCATAATAAATAAATTATCTAAATAGTGGAAGCTATATTTATCCGCCAATCAATAAAGCCTGATCATAGTTTTATATAGTATGATCAATGATCATCAAATGGGCTTCAACTTGCAATAAAGAACAAACATAACCAAACAAATGTGATAATATTATATAATATATATAAATATATATATATATATTATATATATATATATATATATATATATTATTAATATTATATATATATAATATAATTATATTAAATATATATAATAATATATAATATATATTATATATAAATAATATTATATATATAAATAATTATAATATATATAATCGGAATAGTGTCGATATGGTCTTTAGATACAATTAGAGTTAGCACAAACAGACTTGCATATTTATTAAACATGTTAAGATGAATGAATCAGATAAAAACATTAGAATTGTGAATTAATTAATGAAACTTATATGTTATAGCCTATTTATAGAGATTTGGAAATAATAATTCGACAGGAATAGATGAGAAAGATTGTGAGAGGCTATTATACGAAGATTTTCGGTTATTAAGAAACATACATTATAATAGCCTAGAAATTTAATAGCGAGTTGATATTAAGGGCGTGTATCATGAAATAAACTACAGCCATGCTGAGTAAGAGGCGGGGTAGGGGGGAGAGATATTGGGTTTTGATTTATGTTGAAGGAACCGGGGCTGAGACGAGCAGTATTTTCTGTAACCATTTCTCTGGACATACTGTAAACTGGATAAGCTGCTAAAAGGATTTTGTACAAGGGAGAACTGAGAGCTGTACAACACTGGTAGTTTGAAAAGAGGTAAGCGGGGATGAACCGACTCGAGTGGAATGAGGGATGTTTGAGTTTGACGCTTATTTTTGAGTTGGTGGTGAGAATATTCGAATAGAACGTGCGAGATAAAAAGGTTGGATAGATGAAAGAAGAGACCTATTAGGAGAGATTATACAACGAGAATGGCAAATATAGTGGAGAGTAGGTTGAACATGGTGAACAAGGTTTACAATTACACTGGGACATGTGTTTTCACGAAACAGAGGAGAAAGATGAGAGCTGGGGCTGAAGTAGAGATTTTGAGAAAAGTTCCCAGAAACTTGTGGTTTATACCTTATAGTTTTACGTGATATAAAAACACTAGATCGGCATTGTTTTGGCGAAATGAACTTCAACTGTGTTTCATGAGAAGCAACAGGTCAAGAGGCGGTGATAGAAGACTGTTAACGATATTTCAGTTGTTGTTAGACTCCGAGAGAAAGAATGATTAAGGAAATTGTAGGCAGCAGATGCACGAACTGACTCGGGGTAATGTATCTTGGCTTATTGTGAGAATAGTGTATAGAAACACACAGCAAAAAAATTAAGTGTGGAGGACGGTTGGTTTAGGACAATTAGAAAAGGATTGGAGCGCAATGGGCGAGAGAATTGAGAGAAGTGATGATGGAGTATAATGATTGAGGAAGAAAGAGGAAAGAGATGCACACACTTTCGGCGTTATATGGGGAGGCGAAACCAGTTAATACTGTTAGAAAACAAAGAGAGGAGGTGCGACCGGAGAAACATAGAGACACACAGAGAGACAGCAAACATCGTGTAAATTCTATTTGGTAAAGCTAAGACCAACCATGAGTGAGAGATGAGATAGATCGTTGAGCGACAGATATTATGAGCATGGAGGAATATAGTAGGAGAAGGTGTTAAGCATACTCACGATCAAAGATTTATCTACAACTAGTGATGGATGGCTGAGAAATGAGGTGGAATATATATTATAATAACATAATTAATTTATATATTAATTATAATATAATATATATATATATAATATATAATTATATATATATTATTAATATTTTATAATTTATATATTATATAATATAGTATATTATAATATATATATATATATATAATATATTATAATATTATTATTATATATTTATTATTTATTTTTTAGTTTTTTTTGTTTAACAATTTTAGGTTTTCTAGAATCATTATATATGAGTTCACGTTTGTCTAGTGGGTTAGAGAGCTTTCGGCTCGCTCAGGAAGCGGAAATTCCCTCTGGAGTTTTACTAGCGGTTCCGGATTTCTCGCCTCAACACGGTTATTAGAGCTATTATATTTACTCGACTTGGATGTAACGACAAACACAAGGAGGAACATTAGTCTCGGCTAATGTTGGGTTAGATTTTATACTGAGTAAATATCAATTAATTATAGTATTGGCAGTTTACATTGAGCAGTAGCTTATCACAAGCCATTATTTCATAAATTCAATACACCTATCACTAACAAACAATAGCGGCCAAATTTTCATCACTTAGTATACTTAGGGACATATCAATACGAATAATCACTAATAATTATCAATATTTTATAAACCTCCTTATATTTCATCGCTGTCTCGTTATTGAGAAAATATTCGAGACAATGCTTGTATTAGGTTTTGTATTATGCGTTAACAACCACAGAGAAGCGGGTGGGGCAATGAAACTCGAACTCTTATAGCGCTTGACGCTTAGAAGCAGGGCTTGCTTATCGGGCTCATATCCTTGTGTACTACTTATCACTATGGTCAGAAACCAAACATACATTCCCTGAGACCAATTCCTGGAATTCGGGGTTGAAGGTTATATTTCCCGAATACTCGGGATTTAGAGAGAGGTTAATTAGTTGTGGAGAAATGACATATAATATTATATATATATATAATATTAAATAATATAATTATATATATATTATATATATAATTTAATATATATATATATATATTATTAATATATTATATTTATATATTTATATATATATATATAATATAATAAATATATAAATATATATAATAATTATTACATAAAAAATTAAATATTAATATATATATATATATTAATATATTCATTTATTTTCACTCTATCATTTTATCCCTATTCTATTCACACCAACACTCTGTCATATCAGTTCATTTTTATCGTCAATCTTTGATTCACATATTATTCTTCTTAACCCATATTACACACAACCTATTAGATTATTGGTCTATAACTTAGATTTACACTTATATAGTACTTTAGATATTATACAAACGCTCCTGCACCTTAACTATAATTTAGATAATAACATTAACACAATAACAACATTGACATATAACTCGCTCATATAAACCTCAATAGACTTAGTCTATTTACATTCACACCAACGATTTAATTTGCACAGCCCACCATTCCTGCCATTCACAAATTTCTACATACATCTATGTTCTTACCGTTTCCCTTTTCATCCACAATCATATATCCTAAATATTATTTAACTCGACAAAGCTTGTTCCAGTTCCTCACCACCAAACATAACTTCACACTGATTATTGTCCTCACTCACAACCAAAACCATAAACTTACTCTTATTTACGTGTACTTTTAAACCCCTCCTTATTATTCACAAGAGACTTCACTGCAAATCTCTTCTACACAATCCTTATCAAAACTCTCTTTCCGATTTCTCAACCACCAAAATAACCATCATCTGCATATAAAGAAGTTATATTAGAACCTCCACTCTCTTCTTCTCCTCGCTCTAGAACATCCTTATTATTCATTCCTAGCCATCCCTTACTCATCTAATTTATTTTCATACCCACTTCAATATACATATATTGAACTAACGATAAGGAGACATATAAACTTTATCTGCCTCACTTCCGCTTTAAATATTAAATCAATCACTTCGACTCTATTTATTCTTCCACTCGTTTCACTATCGTTTTATACAGCATACTTTTTTGACTCACATTCAGAAGGCACCTACTTTTCGAACTTCACCAACCAATAATTTACCGCAATCACTATAAAATCTGTCATTATAGGACTAGTAGGGGCTTTCCTATTATTCTTAAATTCATGCTTATTTTAGGGTAAAACGTGCTGATTGATAAATGTCATAAAAACCATAAATATAATTTTCCTTTCTCTTTCAGTTTATATCCTCTTAAATATTAAGCAAAAAATGTAAAGAAAGATTATGATTCAACCAACATTTTGGAGTCAGGTGCCATTTTCAATATTAATGTAATATCCTTTTGTTATCCTCAATCTTACCATATTCAGTGCTATTTATTAGTTCACTTCGTAGCGCACTCTTCGACCGTAAAATACTCATTATATTCTTTCCGGGTGAGGGCACACACAAGTAAACTAATGGTCAAATTTACTCTTTTTATTTTCTATGGGAGCATGCTCTATCACCAATTACGTTGTATTCGTCTATATTACTTCACCATATATATAAAGGGTAATTATTACTTAGTCTTCTTTTAACAATCCCTCAGAGAACTATTTATTAACCCTCTACATAAACGTTTGATTTAGCCAACTTCACATATTCCACAAATCATCAATTACACTATCATCCTTTCGTATCTTGATCATTTCACTCAGGCAATTTCATCTTGGTACTACTTAGCAAATTTTACCAAAATTCTTCAAACTATTACTACACTCATAACCTACAAATATACTTCCTTACTATGACTTAATATCTTCCAAAAGATACCTATTCCTTTTTGCAACTAATCAGCCACATATTAAACACATATAACTATTACTAAAAGTATATATTATCTTCATTCCTACGATAAGTGTTATTATCACAAGCATTATGGTTGAAAATTGTTCTGGCTCAGGTCACACGTATAACTATGCCTCACATTTTCCATATATCATAAATTTTATCGGAAAAGCACCATGGCTCTAAGTATCTATTATTCTACAAGGAAGATTCCCTATCTCAATATACGCCAGTGGTCTCTATAACCTTTGCGCTTCTTGCACAGAGAAAGAAGCTTCCACTATATCTTCTTGTACTTTAGTCCCCATGTGATAGACTAGTTCTCTGCGACTTTGCGGAGAAACTGTGGTGCTCTTGAGCCTCTTATGCTGTCCTCTGGAGCGATATATCGGCACCCTTCGGATTAGTTTTCCTTTCTCTCTTGATGTTCATCCGTGGAAATATTTGAATATAGACATTAACATCCTAATTCTTATTAGAACCATCATCATTTTGGTTTTTAGATAGGACGTATTAATCACACAACAGCTTGGGCTTATTTTACTTTAAAACCCATAATCTCAAATCATATCTATAAACTCTCGAGTTTAAAGCATTATCTACTATTTTATCTGTGTGTAGCACAATACCCAAGTACTATCTTTGTTCGAGGTGGGCTAAAAACAACCAACTTGTAATTATGAGTTGGATCATAATATATATGGAATTGTTATATGTGGATCTTAATAAGTAAGGGTATATCGCCTTAGTATATTAATGTTTATATATAGGTATTTTTGAGGTAAATTTATTTATTACAAAGATCAATATTTTGGTGAGCTCAGGTTATAGGTAAAGGGGGGTTTAGAGGTCAATAACTGTATTGATACATTAGGGTAGTGAGTGTCTTACGTTGAATAAAGTAGTTTTAAATTTGTTATTAAGTAGTATTATTTGGGTATGACTTATAGTAAGGTATTAGTATATATGCTACGAATTTTTAAGTAAATACTTATTATGAGGTATATGAGCACGAGAGAGTTGGTATGAGATAAGAGTAGTAACTATTTCCTTTGGTTCAATTATCCACTTTTTATGTGGGATTGCAAACTATCATCACTTTACCAATTTTCATATCGTAGTTTTTCAACAATGACTCCAAAAATAAGTCAAAAGGAAGGGATGAGAGCTTCAATATTCTGACTAAGATTAGTCACAAGGGTACAATTTTACTCTTTTATTCGACCACCTTCGTACAGCATCTAGGCAGAGGAGACGCTTGAGCTGGTGCTTGAGTGTAGGATTATGATCGGCTTTGTTTCGTATGAACGATAGTTTCTTTTCTTACCCATTTTTATGTTGGGCAAAATTTTCCATTTTTTATTGCTATTTTATGAAATTATGTTAATGCCGTAAGCTTTCTTTTCTCACTGAATAGAGGTAATAGTCTCATCTCTTCTTATAGAGGAGAACACACTTGCTAGTTTGATTGTATAAATGGAACCGTTTAAACAATTAAATGATTTAGATACGATAATGGACTAGTATCATCCTCCATATTGAGACTAACCTTATGTTCTTATACAATCAATACATTAGAGGGGAAAGTAATTGCGCGACGCAGTTGTGTGTGCGTGTGTGGTTTGAATGATTGTTTCGTATGATTTGACGTTGAGATACGTGCCTGTTGCCGTGCAGCACAACATGACGTCTGTGTCCATGCGTATTGTCCAGAGATATGGTGAGTCTTTCGAACTTTCAGTCGTCACCTGAAATTGGGTTTTCGACATAATTTTAGACTAATCTACAACTAAATTATATATGTAACTGTTATTTTTCTCGTAACATCATTGCTTGATCAATCATAATTCTTCGAACTTATTTTAAATACGAGAAAATAAAAAACATTTATTTTCAGTTCACTTCCTTTTTTTTCAGTTTAATCTTACTTATATTATCATTATGTATGGATTATTCAATAGTTCCCTACACCACTTATAAAAATGTTTCCTCTCGTTATATTGGAAAACGCAGTTGGTGAGTAGTTAAACTTTAGGACTATCTCAATTCATAGACATAAATCAATTGTTGCAATAGTCGAGCAACTTCACTCCTTACATTCGGTACTTAACTTATCTCGTATGAGAGAACTCAAAACATAACTAAGAACTTTTCATTTGGCATTCCAATTCATTCATGGTAATAACTAATGAAACTCTTTTTCCACCACTACTCTTGCGATCTAGTAATCTCTAGGATTGTAAGATGTAACCTATAGAACATAGGTAAGGGCTGTTTATAATTCAGAAGAAACGATCTCGCCTTCGTCAATGAGAAACTGATTGCACTTTCATGCTGCAAACTGGTCATGTTTAGTTCTTTGACTCCCCTTGGAATAGTAGTTATTGAGTTATTGCTTCGGGAGGGCAATCTTTTGAAATGAGCAGATTACATAACAGAAGTGTATGTTACTGGCGTAGAGGCTTCCGCTAAATCCCATAGACGTTGGTTTAACTGTGTTGTGTGTTCCTGATGTTCGCCACAATGAAATTACCTTCAAGAGGGGAACCACTTCAACACTCTAACATAGTCCTACTGATTAATTCGAAAATATCCTTAACAGGAAGACTTGGAAATATTTTAATTCTTCCAATCTTATCTCTGATCATCTATATGGTTTCTGTACGTGCTCTCGACTCCGGTGACCTTTCCTTTCTCTCTGACTTATGTTCCTATGTTTTGTGCATTTTAATGAATCTTTCGCTGTGACCCTGGACATATCGGAAGTTTACGAATAGTCTAACAACAGGTTTTAATTTTTTACCTTCCCTCTTTAAAGTACCAATCTTGCTCTATCTATCCTTTCCCGTCGCTCTATAGCAGTTATTGTTGATAGACACTGCTCATTCCTTAAAAATTATCATTAGTGCTGTTCCTCCTTT
This sequence comes from Trachelipus rathkii, assembly GCA_015478945.1. Lineage (NCBI taxonomy): Eukaryota > Metazoa > Arthropoda > Malacostraca > Isopoda > Trachelipodidae > Trachelipus > Trachelipus rathkii. The sequence continues at coordinate 18,782 of JABUQX010108251.1, read as the reverse complement.
CATTATTAAGTTTTTATCTGTCACGTCCTAACTTATCCAATCTTTTATCGATGATTCGAACTTTCAATTTGGTTTTCATTCCGAAAATCATCAAACTGAATCGCAATAATTGATGCTGGGAGGGTGATCTGCGCAGCTGACTTCTGATCGTTCTCGTATTTCAAATTGGAACAGAGAAAATATTTCTGCTTTCAGTTACTCAAAAATTCAATCACACCATATTTCTACACGAGATAATCTCCCTTACAATCATAGTTTCGAAGCTATTCAACTCAACCATTCTTTTTTTTCTTAATATTCTTGGTATCTCCTTTCCCCGTCATCTTTCTAAAGAAGAAGCTCATTGTTTCACTCCCAGAATAAGCTTCTAAGAGATTAGAATATCCGAGGTGCCTTCAAGACTTCTACATACAGTCTCAGTTATATGCTCTGTATAAGAGTGGCGTTCAATTCTTTTATATTGGACCAATCTCAACAACATGGGTTGAGGGGGAGGTTGCACCCATGCGGCTCTGCTTGAAAGATGGAGTCTAGGACTTGATAAAATAAAGTGGGATGATTCAGGACTGTGGAGTCGATCATAAAAAAAAAATGCGACTCGTATTCCAAATCCTGCGATTTCGATCTCACCTACTTATGAACAAACGAGTTTAAACTTATGAACAAACTAATTCAAACTTATGAACAAACGAATTCAAACCCCGACTCTGGTTTGGATGCACAAAAAATTTACCGATTCCTAAATTTTGGAATCTTATTCCGATTTCAGTCCTGGCAAAATTCAAGAGAAAAGTTGAGGTGGGATGAACGGGAAAACCGAGCTGACATGCAATAGGGAAAAATCTTTCAGCATCGGGTATAAAAAAGTAATGCTGTGAAAAGGTTTATGGATTCAAGGGATTATGATTCCTGCAGAAATTCAAGATAACTATAAAGATATTTAGGAATAAAAGAAGTCGCTCAAAACGATAGTCCACTTAAATGACTTCAAAAAGAACGGCTTAGTGAATCAGTCTTTGTAGAAGAGGGATGTAACAATTAACGTTGTATTCGGGGGTAGTGAAATATTTATTTGCACGACAAAGAATTATATGGATTGAAGAAGAGAAGGTTCTAGAAATGTTTTTATGATATTTTAAAACACCATGTATGCTGTAGTTTCAACTGCAATGTAATGAAATGCAAATTGTCCGATTGAAAAGGTACTGAGTATTCAAAGTGTGAGTATAAGAAGAGCAATATCAGCTTTCCTGTAACAATGACAACCCAGAAAGAAACATTT